>JAWPHD010005680.1:0-158695 GCA_037043455.1 Cyrtodaria siliqua | reverse complement strand
TTTCATTTTCTATATACTTTGCATTACGCACACCTTATTGCTAGAAAACCTAATACATTTGAAGTACTATACTTCACTACTATAACGATATATAACTTATAACAGAAGTTATATAAAATAGCAATCTGAACTAGATGGTAACTAGCACAGTTACAATACACTTACCATACAGTTACAATCACTTTATTATCCATTTTAGTTTATATTGTTAAACACTCTGTGTACTCCGTGACTATCTCCGACAAGGTGAATCGTATGCTATTCTTCCTGGTTACATACCTATTCGTAGTGTACTTTTAATATATGTTTATTTTTATAATATTGGCTTTCCGCCATTTCTATCCAAATAGGTGACAAATATACAAGTATGCTTGATAACATAACAAAAGACACATCTGTGCTACTATATATTCATATACATGATACATAGACCGTATATACACTTCTCAAAACTGCTAACTACACCGCTCACGTTTTGGGTTATATATATCGATGGGTTGAATGTTTTTCAATAAAATAAAAAGGAAATACCAATTCAATCATTTCTACATCATTTCATTTTATTTTTTTCATGGGCAATGCTAGAACTAAACCACAATAATATGTATATAGATATGGGAAAAGTGTGACTTTAGTGTTTACATGGGTCGTTTGTAATTGCTTATTGTGGTTTAGTTCTAGCATTGCCCATGAAAAAAATAAAATGAAATGATGTAAAAATGATTGAATTGGTATTTCCTTTTTATTTTATTGAAAAACATTCAACCCATCGATATATATAACCCAAAACGTGAGCGGTGTAGTTAGCAGTTTTGAGAAGTGTACATGCCAGCATTGGAGTTGAGTAAAACGGATAGGTACAGTTTAAAATGAAATGTATATGGTTTACCTGGCCTTGGATTTAAACAATCATTCTTGAGAATCCGTTAACAAAATACAAGGGTTGTGGCGAAAATGTGTGCAGCACAGTTGCAGCAACATTTCGGTGACATGTTGCTGCAACGTTGCAGCATTATCGCTTTTCGTATGCAAATTAGTTTCTGGCGACATTCTTGAATTATGTTTTTGCAACGTTGCTGCGGTATTCCCGTAATACGTTGTGGAAACATTCCTGAGATGTTCCTGAAATTAAACATTTCGGGACAGGCGGGCGTAGGAACATTACTTACGTTCAGGCAAGGTTAACACTCAATACCTCCCTTTACATTCGTGATTGAGTATGTGTCTCTTAATCATGCTTCTTCGTGTTGTTGAAACGTTCAAAGTAGTGTACAATATCATATAATTGGTTGTGTTTGTTAAATATTTAACCATTTCACGTTTTAAATTGGTCATTTCATAGCTTATGTTTTAAACAAAGGTAGACCAAAAGTCTAACGCATCCCTTTAAGTAAACAATCTAACGCACCCCTTTAAGTAACATTACTTAGTTAAAGAAGTATCCTTGTTCCATATTGTTCAAGAGCCGGCCTGGCTTAGTGCATTACATGGTTTAAAATCCAGGGATCGCGGGTTCGAGCATCACCAGCGGCTCTGAGTTTATTTGGTGTCTTAGGAAAACTCTATGTCTTATCCTCGTCTGCCGTCGGATGTTAACAAGACGTACTTGAGTATCGGAGCCTAAATTTTGCGCAGGCTTAAATTAAATACTGAAAAGGGGATCCCTTGTAAGCAATAACACAAAGAAGAGGGAAAAGTAGCAGACTCAGTTCATAGGAATCTGGGATAAAAGGTGGGAAAGGTTTCCAGATTCCTGTGTTACAGTATTATTCCCCTTTTGCTGAGTTGGAACAGGATAGTAATGTACTAGGCGTAATATGTTACAGTATATTCACCTTTAAAAGTATTAGGACATTATTGAATAAAAGGGAGAGAAATATTTCTTTCTGTAAAAGTGTTCGACGTAAGAATTACTTTCCCTGTAAAATGTATGATATTAACAAGGATTTGGAGATGCATTATACGAAACAATGATTAATAAAATTGTGTATATTTAGGGTAATGTATCCCGCATCTACAAACTAATTTAAGGTTGTAACTTTTAATTTGCAGCACAATGCTTCAGTTGATGTTTATCTATTTCGTTCCTATTGACATATTTGTCTTTGCATTGTGCCACCTTTTGTCAAACATGCGAACAGAAACATACTGTCATTAAACAACGACATAAACAATTACAAATATTAATAAATTACACAATTGCTCATACTGCATTCACGCAATATCTTATGAGTGCATTAGTCTTAAATTTTATATGTATGTATTTATTATTATTATATTAATTATATTACATGTTTGTTCGCTGTTGTTTTGACCTATGTATGCGTTGAAATTAAACTAGATTATCCAACTTAGTTGTCGGATGTAGCGAGCTTCTGTTGGATCATTCGTGCGTACGCTTTGTCACAAGCAGCTGGTTTAGTTAAACTATACACGGCTCTTCAGTTTCACACGTAATGCTAACGTGTTTGTAATCTCATGAAAATCAAATCCTAATTACGTTTTTATACTCTCTCTATGTTCTGACAACAATTCCTTAGAGGTCACGTCAGATCGAACTTTCATCTAATCAATATTCACGAGAAGATTAACTATATTAAACCAATGCAATCGCCCGTTTCACAGGAAGAAATTAACTAAAGATATGTTTAAATAATTTATTAGGATGGCGAATTAGGTATATAAATATAATCAAAATATCAGTACAGATGTAATCATAACATTGTCAATGTGTTTGTACCATTATACGGTATTCTCTCTATGAAAACCATGGTTTGCGTTGTCATTCATTTCGTGTCAAGCATGAAAATATACGCATTTCATTTCGTGAAATAATTCATAATAATAAAACATATCCGTAAAATAATTCATACGTAAAACCAATGCAAACAACGTATAATGTAACACGGTGTCATGAGATAGATTTACACAACTTGTAAATTCTCGTATTTCTTTTTGAAATCGGCAAATACTTGAAATCAACATATTGTTAAATCGTTCTTTCTGATTCATACGTAATATTTGAAGCATAATACGAGAGGTTTACTTTAGTCACTGATTGTGATATAGAATTTCGAAGAACCTTACTTCTCTTAAAATATTAGTATACAAATTATTTAATACAATGTATTAAAGTTAAAGGGGTCTGACGGGTTTTCTGATCGCTTTACAAATGTAATCAGGAAGTTCGTCAGAACAGGATATAACCCTTTGGTTTTACAGCGCACGGCATGTGTAGTGATTGACCCCTCTACAGTCAGTCATTACGCTTCACTTTTCACTTATAAAATAAAAATCGATTCAAGCTAACCAGTAGGCCTTATTGCCTACTGACCGTTCCAAGTCGGTAATCCTGTCTTCACCACCATTTCTGTTTTTTTTTGTCTCTTTCATTCTATTTTCAAGTCCTTGTTTGCAGTACCATTGCGCTCGGACGCTGTGGTTTCTATAGGACCCTATATCTCAAATTATCATCTTTGTCCTAGATAATCAAAACTATTGTTTTTTAAAATTCGTATAATAACGTGTCAAGTTCCTGTTTAAAAACTCAGAACATATTGCTTATTTTATTTTTCGAATTGAGTCACTGTTTTTATAATTTCATTCAATTTGTTGACGTCGAATATTGCTTTCCAATTTTTCATTTTCCTGGAAATGATTTTAATTTCTTCACGCCACATTTCTGTAGTATTGCTTGTATAGGTGTAACATAGAATGTCCCTGTGGAAATCATACCACCAAGCACTCCTACAGCTCTAAGGTCAGCCATACAGCCACGAAACGGAGCTAAAACAAGTGCACCCGAGTCGCCAGGCTTGGCAAACGGAATACTTTCTTGTCTTATCTCATCCGACCCTTCTACCGAAAACGATGGTATTTGACAACTCTGGATTTCAATCTGACCACACAACCTAAAAATGAGAAAGTACGTTTGTGAATAATTTAGCATTGTAAAATGTGTATTCATATAATTAACATGGTAGCAAAACATCTTTAGTCACTCTGCCTGATGAAGCTATTCGTTTCAAATACAGTTTTTAAAACCATTTATTTAAATAAAAAATAAATAAAAGTTGACAAATCGGTACAGTTTTACATGCACACTACATACTAGTGTGCACTTTATTATATTACGAATCTCATATGTCAAATATATCATAAATGAGTACGGTTAACTTTACCAGTACATGTTATTTAATAGATAAATGGAGTATAAACAGAAAGAGACTGATTTCAACACATTCAGTTTTGATATGTCACAAGGATATTTGTAATTTTCGATACCTATATTGATGTGGATTAACTAATGGGTGAACTGGAGCCACGACAGATCCAATTCGATACAGTTTCCCCTCTGTTAATAGCGTTTCGGCGCCATATTTGATGAGTATTGTATCCTTACTCAGTTGGGCCATGTTGTATACTTGTCCGCTAGTGTATGATATCGGTACCTTGGCGTCATGACCTACGAAAGGGAAACAATTTAAAATAGAGCACAAGTTGCATTAAGGATATTTCCTACAGTATTTTAGGCGCATACCTGTCTAAGAGCGACGTTGTACACAAATACCATACATTTTCTATTTTGTATATGCGTTTCACTAGTTGTCATTCTTATAAACATGATTAACTATTTAGAATAGAATACAGTATGAGCTACCAGCTCAAAAATCATTACACGCACATTCACATATTGCGTAATAGTAGAGCATTCGCACCGCATGCGGGAGGTCATGTGTTCAAACTCCGGCCGGGTCATACTACAGACTTTATAAAAAGGGTAATAGTGACGCTATTGCTTGACGCTTGGAATATAAAGAAAAGAGCTAGGACTGGTCGGCCTGGTGTCAGAATAATGTGAATTTGGGGCAATTAGCTCATTGCTACAAGAAGTAAAATGAGATATAGGGTCCTATAGAAACCACAGCGTCCGAGCGCAATGGCATCCTAGGCCGCACTGTACTACAAACAAGGAGCAATATTGAATTAATTATACAATGAAAAAGACAAAATACAACAGAAAAGGTGAGTGTTACAAAATGAGTGCATATTCATTATATACTTAGTGTTTTTAACTGTGTTTGTCGGGGCTCATTTTCCCTGATTTTGAATAGAAATTTTGATAGATTTTTGCAAAGCGCATCATTTTAATCGATGCGTATTTCGAATAATAATAGTTTACTAGTTTCATTCTATTGATAGAGAATAAGTTGTGTTGGCTTTTATTTCATCAAAATTCATCAAGTATTAAGAAAGTTTTGATTTTGTAAGCTGTGTATTTTTAGTAAATTTGCCAGGATTTACCAGTGCGGGCCTAACTCAATGTACAGATTGCTAATATAAGACAGAGTTCAAAACTACGTCACTACCTTCATTACGAGCAGTCCGAAGAACATGACATGTGTATGGATGGCGTGTTCAGTCAGATACACGTGTAGGGGCTGTATACATTGGTGTGTCGAAATGACAAGAACTTGTCACAGGATCGCAAACCAGTCTCCAAGGTAGCAGTGACCAGTACCATAACGGAAGAGGGTAAGTCGAATTTACTTTATTTGTTGTAAATAATGTCATATTTAAATTGTTGTTCGGAAGTAAATATATGCCGGTGAAAACCATAGATATTTTAGCAGGATATGGCTTTATTTCTAGTACGTTTTAAAACATCAGAATATATTAGCAAATTATAGTCTGATAGATTATTGTGGCAGAAATTTACATTATTGATAATGCAAGTTGTTCTGTAGATAGTAAATGGATACGCGATTCAGATTGAAAGTACATTTTTTACGGAGGTTTCTAACTGTCATTACCTCATTGCATAAAAAGGTTAATGTTTAATGTGCAGTGTAAATCTCTCTAAGGTTGTTTATTATATTGTCATTATTATTCAATCCTCAGCACTCTGACGTCTCTGTACCGGTATAGCCTATAATGTATAAGCGGGGTGTAAAACCAATAATTCATTCATTTATTCATTCATTCATTCATTCATGTTGTCTATGCGTTGATAATTAAGTATAATTTTCATGGTTGAACTATTATGTTGTAAGTTTTGAGTTAAATCTAGATTTGCGAGATTTCATTGTCGTTAAAATACATCATTATGTAATTGTATTACACGTTTTGTTAAAGTTTAACATTGTAAATTCGACCAGGCGGTAGCCACGAATACGCTAGGCAAGAGGGCCTAGTTACGCAGATAACGTCACCGGATGTGGAATACCGGGCCTTGAGCCATCGCCGGAAGGGATTGCGCGAGTTGACGTCGCGTGGGAATTACGTCACCCGAAGTATGTATGGTACCGTGACGAATAGCAACCGCTAATGAGGGGCGTGCGTATAACGTGGAAGTGAATTCGCGGAAATGAAGTATTAATGCCGGACACTGAACTGTACCGGAACGACTAGATATAGCTTTGAGATATAAAATAGCTGTGATATAGCAAACATATATCATAAATACAGATTTCAGTCTGATTAAAACCGAATAGTTTAATGTGTAATTAAGTGAATAGGGATTCCATCTAACGTGATTGAAATTCATTTAAAAATGCTTTACCAACTTTTATATTTCTACTTTGTCTTTATATTCATTTGTATATATATTCAGCTTGTTGTACATAAATTTGTAAATTTATTTATTCTTGATTCTTCCTTGGTGAGTTGTCTCCACTTGGTCAATCTTGATACAGTGACTAAGACAGAATTACCGACTTGGAACGGTCAGAAGGCAATACGTACTATACAGGTTAGCTTGAATCGATTTTATGTGTACACAATCCTCGCTATTATTCCGTATTTGGATTTGACTGACATATTGCTGAAGCGACGTTAAACCTCATGCAAAAAACAACAACAACAACAACATTCATTTCTTATTTTATGGAAGCCCCCTATCAGACTTCATTCATTCTGACTATCATATGTCTCTTATTCTCTACTTCTAACTTCGTGACTTTTTACACTCTTATTTCCAACTTCTTTATCTTTTGACTTTTTTGCGATTTCTGGAGGACTTGGCGCTATTGAGTTTAGTCTGTCTGTTCTTTCTCTAATCCTCGTCTGTCAGATGCGGAAGTAAACTAGGCGGTCTACGTACCATCCGACCAAGTTAAAGAACCGTAGAATGTTTTTCTTTAGGAAGGGTAGGACAGGTTCCAGGAGTCCTGTTTAGCTTTGCCCTTAATCTGGGCCGGCACTAAATAACCTATATTGTGTTGTTGAATAGTTCGTCACTTCTAACTTCATGACAGTATTGTGACTTTTCAATTTACAACTTAATGTTTTCATGACTTCGAACGTCATGACTTCTAATTCTAGAAGTCAAAGATTTAAGTTGCTGTGCCTCCCCTCACCCGCCCACAACAAACACATATCCACATACACGCCAACGATGCACCCTCTTCCTCCACTGGATCCGTTCAACATGACCATTAGGGAAGTCCAAGTAAACACGTATTAATAGATAAACACACGTGATTTTCGGGCTTCGGAAATCGACAAAATAACAGCAATGGACAACCGCTTCGTCTATGTTTGAAAAACATTTTAAATAACTCGACATATACCGCAAACCCTGAATCGTGCCGTTGCTAGTATATTTACTGTATTATTAAGACCTTAATGAATCTGATATGGAAAATAGTTAATTGTATATAAAAGTTATCCGGTGTGATTCGCTCATTGATGCATACGGATTTAAAACGTTACTACTGTTATGCCGAGTCATGACGCAAAGAAAAATTTGTTATAAACAATTTTGTTTTAAAACGAAATGTACATATACATCATTATCTTCGAAATGATCTAAGAATATGAGTCGTTGTTTAGAATTAAAACGAAATTCTTCAGTTGATAGTAGGCATGCACTTTTTCAATCGCTTGTATCAGATCGCCTACCATATCGCGAAGTATTCCCCAGTAATGGAACCAAGTAGTTAAATAATCGGTATATAATCACCTGGTAAAATCATCACATCTGTAGCATACTACAGATTCTCGACCTATTATGTGTGGAAACTATTTTTCTATACAAAATACACGTGTATTTCTTGGAATGCCGATTGTGCATTCTTAAAACCTCGTACCTGTATATAATAGTGTATTCACTATTGTCTATAACTCGTATATTGATGTCAACATTATTTTAGTTCACATTGCTCATGCGGAAAATATTGATGTTCACATGATTTTAGTACACAGTATTCATGTACATAATGTTATGTATATTTATGTTATTTTAGTACACAGTATTCATGCGCAAAATGATTTTTATATTTGATGTTAACATTATTAAGGTACACATTATTCATGCTCAAAGTGTTATTATATTGATGTCAACATTTTTTAAGTACATTTTGTAAGTACTCATAAACAACGTGTTATGGATCTTGGAATTTAAACAATTTTAGAAGCCCTACTTGTTCGCATGCAAAATGTAATGCTCATTGATGTTTACATAATAATGTAAGGTAAACCCAAATGATACACGTGCGTAATTAAATGAGCATTGGTGTTTGCCTAAATGTGTAAGTCCAAATAATGTACACAAATCTTACCAGATTCCTCCAATTGACAATGCGGAAACTCTCCGTCCTGCGGGTGCCGTTCTGGTGAAAGTTCTATAAGAGCTATCTCCATTCCAGGCTGAGATCCTGGCTTTCCTTCATAAAAATGAATATCAGATACACTGCCGATATGGTTGTTACTTCTGGCAGGTTGTTTCACATTTCGATATACTTGACGTTCACGAACTGTCATGTTTTTATATGTCCTCATATCCTTCCATTCATACATCGCATGCAGCGAGGTCAAACCTGCAACTCGGTTGTTTGGCAGATCAATAAATGCACCTAAAGTACTGGACATGTGTATCGATCCTGGTCCTATCTCACACCCCATGCGGAGCTTTTCATGATATTCCTTTGTTACCGGTCTTCCAAAAGGCATAACGAAACCTTCCCGAATATCTACCGGAACTCCATCTAGTTTTTTCGGAAGATGGTCCTGATATACTGGTATTCGTTTGTTTGGAAACTTGACATCAACGAGTATAACGATACAGGCTGCTTCTACAATTTTAGAAGTACTTGTTCCATAGCCAACAGACTGTACAGGACACGCAGTTATCGCGCTAATGTTCTTCCATCTAGACATGATATAATCAGCGTTCTCGGCAATAACTTTATCTATCTTTATTGTATCTTTCTCAGTAAAATCCCTTTGCTCTTTCAGTATATAATCCATCACTGCTTTTCCTTCTCCACTTACGAGACGGAAATGTAATATGAAATGTTCAAATGCAGGACAATTGCGCATAACAGCAGCTTTTGTTGTTTCAGGATTAAAGCAAATAACAACATACTCTAATTCGTTTTCGTAAATATATGAAGCATCAACTGCTATGATGTCGGAGCTAAGGCTTTTAATATATGAGCAAATGTCCCTGTTACCACATTTTGTTTCAATAAACGGTTCTTCGTTGCTTCCTTTCGGCCCAACAACTGTTGTTCTAATCCTTGTGCTCGAAGCTGAAGAAAACAATCATGAGAGTTGTTTCTAATATTTGTTATATTGCTTGTATTAAACACGTTATTATTTGAATATAGTGACCGAAACTTGTGTAAAGCCCAGCAAAAAATAAAGTCAGAAAATGTAATAGTGACAAAACAGAGTTGAAAGGTGATAGAGATAGAGAATTTGGATTGGGTGACGAGTAAATAGTATAGTCCAAGAAACTATACCATTCTTCAATATTGCTGACATACACTCATCCTAATCTGCCAATCGGATACTATTTCAATAGACACGTGGTTCGTCAGCAAGTATAAATGCTTATATACTACTTGTTTACCATGAGTAGTGGAGTAACTTGTAGGAGACACCATGTAAGTTCGACAATGCACGACGGCAAACGATTAGATGCACATTGTTATACCAACTTTCGGTAAAACCTGTATGAAAAAATCGGCAAAAAATCGGGAGTGTCGTAATTGTATATACATAATTCATTTTTATTTATTTTTGAAATAGTTATACCTGTGTATGTATGAGTGTACTCATGTTTATTAAAAACTCTCCAATCCATAGTCAGAGTACAGCGATCCCAAATTACAATGTAACCTCTCTCTCTCTCCCACTTCATAGTACAATTATCAAACCGGAGCATATTTCTACTCAATGCAAATGGTATCATTTTCAAAAAAGAAAAAGAAACAGAAAAAAAGAGAGAGAATCCAATCTTAACGTCAATACTTAATTTACATATCCTGGATATTTTACGTACAACTCTACACAATTACGCGTGTATTTCATATTGAATAATATAAAGAAGGGTGCAGTTGATAAAAAGGTTGTTGTATAGTTTAAGATAAAATAACTGAAAGTCCATTACCTAAACTACTTTTTGTGCTGCTCGATCGAGATGAACTTATAAATGTATCTGGAAATAAAAAGGTTATACTTTACTTCACAGTTGATCTTTCTGTTGTGTCGGCTGGTTTTACAGTTTGTTTTATTTAATACATTGACAAGGCGGTATAAATATATCATATTCATATATAAGCTGAACATAATTGATTCTTAGTATCATAATTTAACAACGTCTCAAAGAAGAAAATGAGTCCTGATTTAATAAAAAAAAGTCAACACTGAATATTTCACTCTTGAACAAATTTCGAAGAGAATCCGACTAGAACGCCATTTCTTCACTTACCTTCCTGCCGCGGTGTTGGTGAACTTATATCTGGAAATAGAAATGTAAATACAACATATAATCTTTCTATTTTCAAACTTAAAAATCGTTTAAAGTAGAGCAATGTGTTTATAAGATAGATTATCCACGTAACTATCTAAATTATTACTTTAAAATATGCATCATTATATGGTTACTTTTTAAAAAAGTCTTAATTGTAACATCAACTGAAATTATTTAGTGTGTTGCGTAGCGTTTGTTATGCCAGACCCAAACTCGACAAAAGTACGCTAACAATGTTATTTGATTGCTTTCCGTTTTGGTTTCAAATTCGTTTTATTCGAATTCTCATTTAATTGGATCCATGCATTTGACACTGTTACTAAATAATCATATGACCATTTCTAATCGCAACATAATTTCACAAAATGCATTTAAAAATTAAAACGTGTTTTTCTTTTTATTGTGTGTTTTTAAATCGTTTTAAAAGATACATTTCCAATCGACTCTTCAGCATTCATCGTTCAGTTATGATGAGATAACTTGACACAAAGAGAGTAAAAGACTATCCAAATATATAAATGCATACAACTGCCTAACTACTGAATACGGTTTCTGAAAAGTGTTATTTTAAAAGGCGTATGAAAGGATATATTTGGAAATCGTCGAATACAATCAATACAAAACAGATTGCATTCTCCGTTTGATTGCGAATGGTAATGAACATTAGTGCAAGTTGCTTTCTACCTTTCACGCCCTCTAGCGGGTTGAGCAGAACTCAATATTTAAAATGTCAATAGTATAACAATAGGAGATATCCCGAAGAGTGTATGCATATGACGGTGAACGAGGAACCAATAAGGTATTTGCATACCATTACATGTCAGCGAGTGAAAAAATATTAAGCAGTTTAATCTGTTTTTTTTTGAAAATATATTTGTGTTACACAATATAATTTCTTTTACATATTTTATTTGATGGGGTCGTTGTTTAACTGCTGCGCTGTTGTTTTATTTCACGTAGCAAGAAACAGGTTTGAATATTACAAAATGAGACATGACTGTGATATGACATTTGGAAATGGAGGTTATCTGGTATACCTCTAGCTTGATATCTGGTCTTGAATCAGTAGTGTTTTAACTGGTCCTTTCGGATTGACGAACTAAATATATGTGGCTTTGAAGTAGAATACAGCTTAAGCTTAAGGAGGCGTGAGAGGTGTTGCTTCCTACATTACATCTCTTATCATATAGTATATATATATTAGTATTTATTAACTACGTCTCCATCTGATGTATTAATATAATTATTTTTTTTGCATTCTGCGAGAGTAAATATATTATATAGTTGTTTTTGGTGGTGGATGGTTGAGTGGGTGGGAGGCGGGCGGGGATATTTACTCGATCAGTTGCGTTAAATTGCCACTTAATGTTATTTACAATGAAACTTGCTGAAATAATAAAGGAAAGTGTTTTGAACGTAAGACTGCATTTTGTCATAAAAATGTAACTGAATAATATTGTAATATCTCCTCCTAAATATATCCACAACAGCGTGTCAAAATAATTATCCGATCTTGTTGATAATTAAACACGATTTAGGGAACATAAGCGTATGGCTCTAACTCGAATGAAACAGGGAATTTTACTGGTATCGAGCACCGTTGAGCGTTCAACGTTTAGGCAGCCACAAAGAATAAAAGAACGATATAAAAATAGGACAGGGAAAGTAGCATTCAATGACGACAGTCAACCACAAAACACAAAAACAAACACGCAAACAGACGAAAGACAAGGCAATAGTAATAAGAAATGCAAAAGACATCACAAAAACAAAATGGTTGACAATAGGGCTACCGCCTTGTAACGGTCAGTGGCCAAAAAGGCCACTGGGGGTTTAAACCAGGTTCTAGGGTGCACCAAACCTTACACTTACACTGTTGTCATCCCAATTAAACGGGAAAGTGTAAATAAAGAAATCCCCGCCATGAAATATCTCTAATCAACAAGGCAACGTTAAACGGCAATATAAGTAAAACATCTAGATGCTCGTATATATATAAATACAAAAAAAGCCTAGAAAGTCACAATGAAGGTACTCGATGACTTGGCAGAAGCCAGAGCAACAAGAGAATACTCCATTGAGGACACGACAAGACTAGACCGCGGACAAACATCAAACGCCACCGTCCTAATGGGCTTTAGATAGGCATCATAGGGTCCACTGCCTGTCCGGTCATCGTACAATTAAAGAGGAAAGCGTAGTGGCGAACTGTAAAAGGTTCCACCACCAAGCCTGCAGTACGTTGCAAAATGATAGGGTCATAACCTCTTTTGATAAACCTTTAAACAAGTTTAACAAAGATAGCATGAAAGTGATAAAGCCCTAAAATCATTATTGTGTAACTTACAGTCTGGAATTCGTCTTTGAGGTAAATACAAATCTGAAAGAAGAAATATAAAAGTACACGTTAATTTATTATTTTATCCTGTAATACGCTTTGCCTGTTTATACAAGGTTGTTTTAATTAAAAGTATGCTGTAGTAAGAGTGAGTATATTTCTATCTAATATTATTTGTATGTGTACTAGTAATAGATGCATAGAAACCCCACGTGTCCAAGGAGCACCGTACCTTCTCGCTTAATACGCCAAGACTAGGAATTGAACCCTGATGCATTTGTGAGAAGCAAATACGCTACCAACTTTGCTGCCGGGACATCCTCCGCTATGTGTTTTAATGTATCTGCCTTCATAGTAACTGAGTGCATACGAGATATTCAGTTGATTTCATTTGACTGGTTTGTTGTATGTTTATTGTTTTTAATTCAGTTGTGCATAAAGACCATGGTTATATCTCCCCCGAGACATTCATGTCGGTAAAACGTGGCGGAATACAGTTTAATTTACACAAAAATGTAGCAAAAATATAGCATAAGTATGATGGTATTGAACGTATTTCATATATATTACTTGAAATAGCATGTATTTTCAAAGATAAAAAGGTTGTCCATTTTTAAGTTGATCCACGCTTAACGTCATTTTGTAACTTACATCCTGGCCGTATTTTTCGAAGTATCACTTGGTAGTCTGGAACGAGAAATTTTACACTCAATTTTGTTTTGTTTTTGTTTTTGAATTTGTTTAATTTAACAATCATTCTAAATTAATGCCTGGCAATGCAATATCGTTAAAATGAAGACAATGTTGTTCGAAATGTTATTATACTCATATCATATATTTAATCGATGAATGCATGGTTTCACGCGGAACTACAGTGCCTTGCTTTCGCGTGCTGTAATTTCTATAGGATTTTTTTTTCTCATTTTCATAACATATGCTTTTTATATCTACCTAAACGGCTTTAACAAATATTTTCCGATTACAATTTATTAGCACTGAGGTTTTACGTGAATTTCATGAAGCAATTTGAAGTGAAATGATTGCTCTATGTGAAGTTGTTTATATCTCTTGGCTACATCTACACTCATACCGTTAAAACGACGGAATACAATTTCATTTTCTCACAAATGTACCAATGGACTAGTTAACATTTGATGCTATAAAGACTGGACAGGTGTGGTATATAATGTTCATTGTTACAGAAGTAGCTGATTTTGAAAAAAGTCGTCAATGTCATTATACAACTTACAGTCTGGGCGACTTCCTCGTCGAAGAACTACTTCGTAATCTAGAAGTAAAATGATAAACATTCATTAACTTACTTCCACAGTATGATTTAGTTGATATTAGTACTTATTTTTCTCGGAATAGTTTGTTCTATGCTCTTATTTATAGCTGGTTATTTACAAGGTATGTATAGTGTTTAATGTATAAATAATAAGTAATGTTCCGTACAGTACATACAAACACCTGATTACGTAATTGCTATTGTTCAATGATTCAAAATAAACATACATGCTATTAAATAGCTGAATCACCCCTTAGAAAATATCGAGGGTCTAACTATGAGTATTTAAAAGTGGATCCCTTGGAAACAACGAACACCAACACGAGATAAAATAGCAGACTCAATTGTTTTGAGTCTGTTCATTAGAGGCAATATAGGCTGCAACACCTCCCAACCCCTCTAGCATCGCCTTAAGCGGTATGCTACTTTATTATACTTTAAAGCCGCAAAGAATGGGGTCGATGATCCAAAGGGTCTAGTAAGTAATACCACTACTAATCTGTTGTTGGGTCGACTAGGAGCACTTATGTATGTATACAACGATGTTGGTACATACATTTGATGTGTCATTAGATAACATAAACTCGTTTGATATTGACCAAATAATTATGTACATTACAATGCATGTAACTATTTCTTTTCAAACAACATTTTTTTCATACACAAAACGCTTTGCCTCGTTGGAGTATTAGAACGTGACTGCAATGTTGTTTAAATAATAACAAGCATGTACATGGTTGTGATAGCTTTTAGAAATGCGTTCTCAGTTTCCCAATCAAACCTAAATAATATGAATGAATTAAGAAATACAATATGTCCAGCGAGTTTATATAGTATCAGATAAATACCTGGTTGGTGGGCATTGATGTTCATCGATGCCAAGGGCTGCAGGCCCGCGGTTTCGATGTGTTTCAAGTCCCAAACACCAGTTTTGATCTCGCAAAATATAAAACCGCTGGAAATATTTTATTTACTATCTAACATTGAGTTTTATGTATCATGATTCACATTTCGTCGAAACTTATATTTCATGCATATCTTTCAACATTGAACGAGAAAATATACAGCTTCGTCCTATTTAAATGTGTTGTTGAAACGTAGCGTCGCTTAAAATAACGCATTTCATTGCGTTGTTGCTTTGCATCTGACGTTTAAAATACCGTTTCAACGGGTAACGTGTTTTCTGGCGTTTAAAATGACGTCTTATCGGTTCACGTACAATATGTCAGAGGTATTGTATATCTTTTTAAGACCCCTCCCCCGCCCAAACAAAACCCACAAAAATAAAGAAAAAAAACAATCAATATCGAGTATTTTAATAAACCATGTTAGATCTTACCTTCCAGACGATCCTTTCGAGTTGAAAATAAAGCTGGAAAATAAAAACGTAATTGTTACACTATAAAGTATGATCGTTTTGGAATCTGTAACAGTTCGTATTTGTGTTTTATTTAGTGTTGAGTGACTTCGATACTTCGATTGCATTAGTTAACTTTCGTTCTTAAAGTTAGTATAAAAGGAGACTTTTGCAAATCGCCGAACACGATAAATATAAAAAATATGTTGATTGAGATTTGATATTCGTAATGAAACATACTTGCTGCGGTCCACGCATCGGGTTGACCAACAATGTCAATAGCACGACAAGTTGAGCTATTCTGAAGATGATGATCATATGACGTTGAACATGGAACCTTCAATGTGGTATGTTCTTACCATTCCATGTCCATCGGCGTATTGTCCCAGTTGCTAACAAAATGATATGCCCCAGACGAAAAAACAATGGACGATATAAACAAAATGGAAATTAGTTGGGAGCAGATTATGAAGCCAACATATCCTAATGGTCATTAAACATTACTTAATCCTTTAAAGGCTGGAGTAGTGTAGCCATTTGTTGGTAATTAAAGTAATAAAACAAAAGTATACATGTCTGGTTCAGCGACATCTACAGATCGGAATGAATAACAGTTTTGATTGCAAGAACGTTGAGACGTTTTACCGTTTCACTGTCACACACCAATCAGCAATTAATCATTCAGCTGAAACAAGATGGACCGTCTCAATCAAACCGATAAAATATTTTGTATATATTTTGTTCGGTGATTTCAAATTTCCCAATTTCTCCTTTCATACTCTGTTTAAACTAACGGCGAATGACTCACCGTATAGGCGAATGAATCAGCGTATAGCTTACCAGTCTTTGGTCTTGAGCTCGACCCACCCATCATAAAAGCTGTGTCCTGGAAGGTATTAAAATATATATTTAAAATGTTTTTTTTCTGTAAACAGACTCTTTTTTATGACAAGGCAAAACATATTTTATGGTTAATAATTAAATATATCTACCTGATTTATATAGTTCAGTGATATTTGATGAGCACGACTTGGTGATCTATGGGCAGTATACACACGATGTTGATGATGCTCGCTGACGTCACAACCATCAGAAACGTGATCTTTGGAAATAGTTATACCATTATCTGACGTGGCATATAATGAATTAAAACACTAACGTTTAAGAAAGGTGTATGAAACAAAATAAAAACATTCGCGTAATTCATAGCTTTATGATACTCTCAACATCACTAAGAGTTTCTATCAAAGATTCTTTTTTGTTCGAACACAGTTTCATTTGTTAGGTGTTGACCTTGTTTGTTTGTCAAGTTTTCATTTCCAGGGACACACAACACTATAGGCACATTCTGACTCAAATACAGGAAATACATCAGCGCTTTGTCAATTCTATACCGTCTTAGGATGTTTATGACCGGCCAGGGTCACAATGGCGACTGGGAAAATTTAAGCAAACTATCGTGGCACATTCTCATTCAGGAAAAACATCAATACATAGAAAGTAGATATCAGATCAACCCTCAGTGACAATTAAAGACATCCCACCAGCCTAATTCATCCTATAGAAATAGTGGGGGCATAATTATGATTGTTTTTTTCATGCATTGTGAGAAGTACGAGAATTTCATGCAAAATTGGAGATTGGTATGTACCGTTATATTATGAGGCCCCGACAAACAATTTTAAATCCGATTTAGTTATTTCTAAATTGTATGTGTAACAGTACCAATATGATTTAATTTCAATATTTTTAGTATTGAATTTGCAGATTTTACCTTTTTAATCTGCCATATTTTAATGTTTCTATTCCAAACAGTAAAATGGACATTTAGCAATTGTAAGAAACATTGCACATTGTAGTCTTATATAAAATTATGTTAGGGCCTCAATAAATATTTTCCATCGCAGAGGATTAACAAGTTTGTGATCGTCTCTAGCTGTAAAATGTCCGTGATCTTTTGATTCTGGTGTGATGTGTCATTAATAAGAAACACACAATATAAACATATGTTTTAATTTATAATTAACTATTCATGCCAAGCTTTTAAATGTGGGGTTAGTTACTCCGATTTATTTTGTTTGCAGATGTTATCGTTACATTCTATGACAGCAATTTTATGTTACCTTTGTAAATAACATTACTTATTTAATTTTCTACGTTATGCATACCGTTAAAGGACTACTGGTATTTTATCAAAATATATCTGGCATTATAACTACTTTGGATGTGTAAACATGGACTGATATTTGCCCACCTTTGTCTCTTATAATATATTTAATAATGTATATATTTAACAATAGTAAACTTGTCATACAATGTTTGTAAATTATAATGTTTATATCTGGCATGTTTTCATAATAAGATACTTGTCATTAGTCTAGTCAAATCATATACTGGTCATTGTATGATTAAATCATATATTTACGTATCGTTGTAATTGCGTGTTTATAACATACCTTTATCAAAGCGATCTGCATATATTAAAACAATCTTTATTAAGAACGCATATTATAATGAAGTCAATTTATGATTAAATTATATATTTTACATATTACTGTATTTGCGTGTATTTATTACATACCTTTATCAAAGCAAGCCACATATATAAATCAATATTGATGAATAACGCAAAAAGGCTAGCGATTTAAAATGATACATTTAACATTCTACACTGTTACCAATAAAATAGTATTTTTCAAAATATTGCACTCAATACACATTACACTTTCTTTTTCCATGTACTTTACATTACATTCACGTTCAATTATCCTGACATTTGGCAATATATGTATATTTTAAAACTCACTGCGTCCGGTTTGTTGTTTTTACATTACTTGCACATTTAAGAATCATTATTAACAATTAGATGCATAATGAAAACGAAAATTGGTTTGCATATTACTACTTGTTTATTATATTGCTTCAATGTTTAATTTAAATTGTTAATTAAAGCAAATCTGTTTGTATGATGCGTAATCAGTATCCAAATGTATAAAACATGAATTAAAATAATTTGAAATGTAACTTACGTTGTAGACGTATTCACTCCAAAATTCAAAACATAAACGTTTGTTTGTGTTTTCAGTCAATTGCTTTTTGAAGTATATTTTTAACGATTATTTGCACGTTGTTAAATATTACGATTATAATTGCATCGAGGTGAATTAAATCAATATATTTGTATTGGCGCACTATCAATCCGAGGGTAATTTAACATATCTCTTTGTGTGAACCAGTCAAGCTGTTTAAACCATCAATACAAGTATAATACCTATGTAAAACGCATTTATACACTTGGTATTGAGTTAAATAAGGACATTTGAACTTTAAAACTATAGCGTATTATTGTAGTATTCATGTCTATCATAACACTAAATATTTTGAGATTGTTTTTTGTTTTAATACATCAGATGATGCATTGTTACCTTACATTCATCGAGCCCAATCATTGTGGCCCAATATATGTGGCTTTGAAGTAGAATACCGCTTAAGCCTGTGCTAAGGGGATTGAGAATGCGATGATACAGTTGCAAAGGATTCGATATGATCTCGAATTTCTTTCAATCTTTCATCATGTGTTCTATTTTTATATGACAGTTTTCCTTTCTTCTCCTGTCTAACGAAACATCCGTGAACTTTATTTTTTATTGCATACTCAACTTTGTTTTTGGTCTATGTTCAGTGTTCCCAAAATTATGGTTGTCATCTACGCCATTAAGCGTGGTATGTGTATAAGCTGCTGAGCTTGTTTAACGATGTAAATAAAACACGTATATGCAGTTTGTGACTGTTTAACTGTGATTTGGTTTCGTTTGGAGGTAATATACACATTTAGTTCGATTTTAACAAAACATCGGGTTTATTAATAACGTACCCAAATGCATGGAGAGTTTAAAAGAAAATAGATCACTAGTGAGGAGAAAAAAAATAATGCAGACCTGAACCAGTACTATCTCATCTCAGAAACAGTTTACTGAAATGTTAATCGAATGACTGCACATATATGGAAGGGAAAAATGTCACTTTTACAGGGGAACACTTTCTGTATGCCAAACACGAAACTCGGCATGCATTTTTAAACAAACTCTATCGATGTTTTGAAGAACATACGAACGGCATTGTTAATAAAACTACAGTTTACTTCCACTTTGATATTTTGTCCGCAAAAAAAAGGGATAAAAATATCGGACAGGGAAAGCGGCATTCAAGGACGACAGTCAACCACAAAACACAAAAACAAACACGCAAACGGACAAACGAAAAGGCAAAAGTAATAAAAACTGCAAACGACATCACCAACACAAAAGGGTTGACAATAGGGCTACCGCCTTGGAACGGTCAGTGGCAAAGTAGGCCACTGGGGGCTTAAACCGGTTCTAGGGTGCACCAAACCTCACAGTTACCCTACTGTCATCCCATTAAAACAGGACAGGGTAAATAAAGAAATCCCCGCCATTATCTAATCTCTAACCAACAAGGCAGCATCAATAGGCAATATAAGTAAAACACAAATATGCTCGTGTAAATATAATACAAAAAAACAATAGCCTAGAAAGCCACAAAGAAGGTACTCAATGACTTGGCAAGTCTTAATTTTGAAGCTACCTTCATATAATTCTGCCAGAGTACCTATGTCAGGGAATATACACATGTATATAATTCTGCCCGAGTAACTATGTCAGGGAGTATACACATGCATGCAATTCTGCCCGAGTAACTATGTCAGAGAGTACACACATGCATATATTTCTGCCCAAGTAACTATGTCAGGGAGAATGCAAATGCATATAATGCTGCCAGAGTAACTATGTCAGGGAGTTTACACATGAATTTTATTCTACCCGAGTAAATATGTCAGGGAGTTACATGCATATAATTCTGCAAAAGTGGCTATGTCAAGGAAAATGCACAGGTATATAATTATGCCAGAGTAACTACGTCAAGTAGTATGCACATGCATATATTTCTGCCCGAGTAACTATGTCAGTGAGTATGCACATGCATATAATTCTACCTACCCGAGTAACTATGTCAGGGAGTGTACACATGCATATAATTCTGCCATAGTAACTATGTCATGGAATATTCACATGCATATAATTCTGCCAGAGTAACTATGTCAGAGATTTTACCCATTCATATAATTCTGCCAGAGTAACTATGACAGGAAGTATTCACATGCATATAATTCTGCCCCGAGTGACTGTGTTAGGGAGTACACATGCATATACTTATGTCCGAGTATCTATGTCAAGAAGTACACACATACATATAATTCTGATAGAGTAACTATGTCAGGGATTACACACATGCATATTATTCTGCCAGAGTAACTATGTCAGAGAGTATGCACATGCATATAATTCTGCAAGAGTAACTATGTCAGGGAGTATACACATGCATGCACTTCTGCCCGAGTAACTATGTCAGAGAGTACACACATAAATACATTTCTGTCCGAGTAACTATGTCAAGTATTATACACATGCGTATAATTTTGGGCTGGTAGCTAAGTCAGGGAGTACACACATACATATATTTCTGCCAGAGTAATTATGTCAGGTAGTATGTACATCATATAATTCTGCCCGAGTAACTATGTCAGGGAGTATGCACATGCCTATAATTCTGCCCGACTAACTATGTCAGCGAGTATGAACATGCATATAATTCTACCATAGTAACTATGTCAGGGAGTAAACACATGCATATACTTTTGCCCGAGTAATTATGTCAGGGAGTATGCACATGCATATAACTCTGCCCGATTAATTATGTCATTGAGTACACACATGTATATATTTCTCACGAGTAAATATGACAGTGATTACCTACTTGCACATAATTCTGCCAGAGTAACTATGTCAGGGAGTATGCACATGCATATAATTATGCCAATGTTACTATGTCAGAGAGTACACACATGCATATAATTATGCCAAAGTAACTATGTCAGGGATTACACACATGCATATATTCCTGTCCGTGTAACTATGTCAGTTATTACACACATGCATATAATTTTGCCTGAGTAACTATGTCAGGGAGTATGCACATGCATATAATTCTCCCCAAGTAACTATGTCAGATAGTATACACATGCATATAATTATGGCAGATTAACTATGTCAGGGAGTATACACATACATATAATTATGCTCGAGTAACTATGTCAGGGAGTACAAACATGCATATATTTCTGTCTGAGTAACTATGTCAGTGATTACACACATGCATATAATTTTGCCCGAGTAACTATGTCAGGGAGTATACACATGCATATAAGTATACCAGAGTAACGATACCATCATTTATACATTTGCATACAATTCTACCAGAGTAACGATGTCAGGGTGTATATACATGGATGTAATTCTACCAGAGTAACGATGTCACGATGTATTCACATGCATATAACTCTACCCGAGTAACGATACCAGCCTTTATACATATGGATGTATAATTCTACCCTAACAATTATGTCATACATGTACTGTTTGTTCTACCCGAGTAACTATGTCAGGATGTATATGTATATAGATGCATATAAGTCTGCCCGAGTATCGATGTCAGGATGAATAAACATGCATGAAATTCTACCCGAGTAACAATATCAGGATGTATACAGATGCATATACGTCTACCCGAGTAACGATGCCAGGGTGTATACCTAATATGCATATAATTCTATCAGAGTATATATGTCAAAATATATATATCTTCAAAAATTCTACCAGGCTTTATATGTCAGGTTGTATAAAGCCCCATATAATTCTGCTCGAGTAACTGTGTCAGGGTGTACACACATACATTTAATGATTCCAAAATAATTATGCCAGGGTGTACACAAATGCACATAATTCTACCAGAGTAAATGTGTCAGGTTTTACAAACACGAATATGATTCTACTCGAGTAACTATGTCAGGGAGTATTTAATTGTAACATAATTACTATGTCAGGGAGTATTCAGATACATACATCTCTATCCGCGTAACTATATCACGGTGTATAATTCTACCAAAATAGCTATGTCCGGGTATGTACACATACATATAATTCAACCCGAGTATCAGGGTGTATACACGTTAGTTCTACCGGCAGGGGCGTACCTAGGCATACGCACTGACGCACGTGCGTACAAGCTATTAAAGAAGCAAACAAATAAAAAGGGCTAAAAATGCGAAAAATGCAATAAAAACTGAAGGTATAGGAGGGTTAGGCACATTTGTGAATCCAAAACTCGATGGTGCGTCATAATACCTAAATTAGCCCCAGGAACGCCCCTGACCGGAGTACATTTAAATATATCAGAGTGTATATAAATTAATGCATATAAGTATAGCATAGTAAATTTGTCAGGTGTATACATATTGATATATTTCTACCCGAGTTAGCATATCAGGGTGTATACGCATGCATATCATTCTACCTGAGTAAATATGTCATGGTCTATGCACACACAGATAATTATACACGAGTAAATATGTGACGGTGTATTAAAATTCCGATTCTTCTATCCGAGTTAATATGTTAGGGTGTATACACATACATATAATTCTACCTGATTAACTATGTCAGGGTTTATACACATGCATATAAGTCTGTCCAAGTAACTATGTCAGGGCTTATACATATGCATATAATTCTACCCGAGTAAATATATCAGGGTGTATACACATGCATATAATTCTACACTAACAGTTATGTCATACAAGTACTGTTAATTCTACCCGAGTAACTAAGTCAGGGTGTATACACATGTATATAATACTCCCCGAGTATCTTTTCCGGGTGTATACACTGGCATATAATAATACCCGAGTAACTATGTCAGGGTGTAAACACTGACATTTAATACTATCCGAGTAACTATTTGAGGGAGTATACACTGTCATGTAATACTACCCGAGTGTATACATATGCATATAATTCTACCCAAGAAACTATGTTAGGGTATATACACATGCATATGCTCGAGTAACGATCTCAGTGAATATACATATGCATATAATTCTACCCGAGTTACGATCTCAGTGTGTATACAGATGCATATAATTCTACCCGAGTAAGTATGTGAGGATGTTTAACAGACTGTTAGTTCTACCCGAGTAAATATGTCAGGGTATATACATTACTCAACTTTCATAATCGGTCACTTTTCAAAGAATTATATATTTTTTAATAATTCATATTTCTTTTGAAATTTTAACTGGCGTCGTTTAACAAATATCGCTAGCGATTTATAAAATATAATCTGCCTCAGTTGGACTAAAACCTTGTCGATAAACTTAATAAAATATTGGTATGCCTTTCGGTATTTTCCAGTTTTTAGAATTCGTGTAATATTCAAAAAAGCTGGGTGACCGATTATACAATTTTAGTAGTGTATACTCATGCATATTATTCGCGTTAAGTTAGCAAACATGTCACCACAAAATATCAAATACCTTTCACATGTTTTAAGGCATTTCGTTTTGTGGCCGTCTTGTGGGTTTTTTACGTGTAGATCTTGAAACAAAACTCTCATGCGACGTGTTGATCAAATAGATGCACGTTTTTTTAAAGTCCTATTTATATATTAAACTATTCTGGAAGTCTTCCGGACGGTTGGATCATTTCAATATTTGTAACCCCATATTTAACATACGGGCGATAGTAGGAGTAGGGTTGGGTAATTAAGGGTATGGTCTTATTCAAAATTGAAACGGACTTAGGCACATTCCTGCATTTCGATTGTTTAACATTCAAACATTCGAAAATGTTCAATAATGCATCAAGTCATTTGACGCTGGACTGTCAAACCATAATGTTATTAATTGTATTAGATGTGTTTGTCAGTTTTACAACTGTCAAAAGCAGCAATGCATGCGCTGGAAACGGCCTAACCAATATTACAACATTCACTATAGCTCAATTATATCTGCCGTTTAATTTGCGACCATTAAAGGATTGATATACAGTTAAAAAATTAAATATTTCAATGCGGTTAATATTAAAGATTGTCAGTATCTATATATTCGAAATATTGATTTTCAATCTTCAAGTAGACATTTACGTTAAATGTTCAATATTTACGTTAAATGTTTAATTCAATGTAAAAGAAAGTCAATAGGTATTCTTCAAGATGTCATAGCATGCATTGTATTACACCAAACCATTTACGTTATCAATGTGACACAGTCATTGGATATATTTTTAAAAACTCAACACTAATATATCAGGCACTCATATTTCCTTAATAATATATAATACAACCAATACGAGTATAAGTTTAACATTCGAACGATCATTATTGTAATTGATAATTCGATTTCCAATATTTGCTATTTGTGAAGAAAGTCGATAACGTTTAAGGTTTGTGTATATTAATATTAAGAAGGCAATACGTAATGAAATGATAGAAAGTTTGTTCCTTAAATACTAATATCAAAGTAAAACATTATTACGTAAATTTCACCATAACTTGATTGTGAAAGCGAACAGTTCTCATGCTGTCAAAATGAAAGTTAAGCCCAAAATATTGTAAAAAATGGATTGTCACAGATAAATAAATACATATCAAGACAGACTCAATTCAGTTTTTTTGTGGAGTGCGTGGTCCAGTGTTAGAGCGCCGAACTCCAGATCGAGAGGTCATGGGTTCGATCCTCGCCGCGGCCACGTTATTTATCTTTGAGCAAGATAATTAATCCACATTGCTTAGTACTGGTTCTACCCAGGAAGTCATCGAGAGTGATTAATCTAAGTTGCAATAACTTGTTTCGCAATCGATGTAAAATAAATATGTTTAAACTAAACTACAGACTCAATTATTCCAATTTGACACAGTGTAGTCTTACCTTACGCATAGTATATGGCACATCATACCCACTTATCAATAAAGTGATCGAGGAAGTTTTAAATTAAGAATAAAGTCTATTGATTAGAAATTCACAATATTTATATACACAATGTGTTCAGTTTTCTTTTCCTTACGGTAACCGTTTTAAATGATATTGGGAGTGAACTAGCTTAAAGAACTGAACTTCATTTTGAAACGTTGCAAAACATTAAACCTAAAGAATATTTTTAAGGTTGTTGCATAGACAAATTTGTAATGTTATCATGTAACAGCTCAATGATAAACAACTATAATTAGCAACTGAATGTTCAAAATATATATTGTCCCTTACCTATAATGCACTTCAAATATTTAACGTAATTCGTATATCATTCGATCATAATACACAGCAAAATAAAACCACGACTGCTTCCGTGTTTAATTTGCACTTCCTTCAAGACTACAGTCTGTCCGTGTGCAAAAATAGCATGCATGCGTTTCATTTGTTATTAGATATTGCATACATTAAGGGAGTTAAATGTAATAACATTGACACTGTTAGTACACTCACATTGATGGATATTTGCACATTTTGTGTAAAGTCCGGTACTAACTCAGTGAATTGGGTGGCTAACTTCATTTTCCGTTGGTATATTATTTCTCACTGATATCAATCACCTCTAAATATAAGTGAAGATTCATGCGTCAACATTGCACACACTATGCGTTAACATTACACAAACTGTGCGTTAACATTACACCAACAGTGCGTTAACATTACACAAACTATGCGTTAACATTACACAAACCATGCGATAACATTACACAAACTGTGCGTTAACATTACACCAACAGTGCGTTAACATTACACAAACTATGCGTTAACATTACACAAACTATGCGATAACATTACACAATATGTGGGTTAGTATTACACAAACTATGCGTTAACATTGCGCAAACTAAATAAACTAAAATCATGTCACAGTTTAGCCCTATTACACAATATGCTGAGCCTCGTGGATTTGTCACGATTGTCTTCAATTTTTATATCTGTTTTACTTTGCAAATTTGCTTTGTGATTTTCTCTCTCGTTAGACAATACTGATATATTTTAGTCGCCGAAGCTAGCAAATACGAGAGTTTGAAAGATCAGTTAATAATTATTACAGAGAATCCTTTTCATAAACATGATAAAGTGAAGAAGAACGTTTATTTTGCCTCGTCATAGGTCCATAAAGGTTCGAGGCCATCTTCCTTACCATGTGTGCATTAATGTAATTAATTACAATAAGCAAAACATGACCAATGAGAAAAGACAAATAAAGGTTTATAAAAAACACTCCGTTCTGGCGGACAGTGCTACAAAAACATACAGTTGATATAAAATAGAACATTGTATATTATGTCTATATTAAAGATGAATGGCTACCCTGTTTGTAGTATTATCAATTAACAAATTAAACTCTTAAACATCGTATGAAATTTTACTGATAGTCCCGGAGAGAAACATATATTTAAAACCGCTGTTACTTGCTTGTACTCGAGTTGAGGACTTTAATATTCATAATCTTTGTATAACTAAAAAGCTACTCAGTCAGGGTTACCGTTACCACAAACTTCGTAAAACCTTTGCAATATTATCGTAACCCTGATCTTCTTTCCAAATATAAAAGCAATTTATGGACTCTTCTGCGACAAGGACTATCACAACCTGACTTTTATGGTCATGCGATTTATAAACTTCGTAATATTCCTGGTCATGATCACTTTCATACTATCTTTGTTAAACTTGTTAAAAAGTTTATCAAAAGAGGTTATGACCCTATCATTTTGCAACGTACTGCATCCTTGGTGGTGGACCCTTTTACAGTTTGCCACTATGCTTTCCTCTTTAATTGTACGATGACCGGACAGCCTGTGGACCCTATGATGACGCCTACCTAAAGCCCATTGGGACGGTGGCATTTGATGTTTTTCTATGTTCTTTCTTGTCGTGACCTTAATGATTTATTTCCTGTTGCTCTGGCTTCTGCCAAATCACTGAGTACCTTCATTGAGGCTTTCTAGGTTACTGTTTTTTGTATTATAGATACACGAGCATATTTGTGTTTTAATCATATTGACCATTGCTACTGCCTTGTTGGTTAGAGATTAGATCATGGCGGGGATTTCTTTATTTACAGTGTCCTGTTTTGATGGGATGAGAGTAGGGTAAGTGTGAGGTTTGGTGCACCTGTCCGATCTTTTTATATTTCTTTATCTTTGTGTTTCTTACGAACTTCCACACAGTGTTTTTAAAAAGCAATCTTGCCTCTGCATGATACCTACAGCAACACGTTTCACGGTAGCGGGAACGGATAGGTTTTACGAAGTAAGGCTTCAGTTTTTCAAACAATCGCTGTGATATTTTTATGAGCGTGTACTTAGTCTTAAACTCTAAGTACGCTTCAGATTGCGTTTTCTCCGGAATGTACTTCATATGACTTCTATAGACGTTTGCATCAAAAGAAATATAAAAAGATCGGACAGGGAAAGTAGCATTCAAGGAGGACAGTCAATCACAACACACAGAAACAAACACGCAAACAGACAAACAAGAAGGCAGAAGCATGAATAAATGGAAACTACATCACAAACACAAAAGGGTTGACAATAGGGCTACCGCCGTGGAACGGTCAGTGGCAAAGTAGGCCACTGGGGGGTTTAAACCGGTTCTAGGGTGCAAGACGCACACGCTTCAAGTCTTTTTTGTTTCAATAGGACGGGATATATTTCTGGCGACAACCAAATGTCATATACGAACTTTTTGTGCGCACCTGATAATCTATTACTCCTTGTTTATCTACATGTATACTTCTGTACCAACTGTAAATTGTGTAACGGTGGACATAGCGTTTTTTTTACGTTGTCAGTCCCGTAAAATGTAAAATGTTCACAAAAACTACCAAAAAACAAACACATTTACTTAACCTATCTGAAAAAAGCCATAATATGTAGATTTAAAAAAATCAATCATAATCGATGACAGCGAATCGAACGAATTCATGCGCTTATCTTAGTCATACAATATAGTGCGTAACGCTAATTCGTAGCAACACCGTGCGCAGCGTCGTATGTAATCATGATTTCGTCATAAAGTATTTGTGTTTCATTAGATGGTTTAAAATCTGTTGGAGAAAAACAACTACATGTTTTCGCGATATGTTGGTGCAGGCGAACAAACTAAACAAACTCTCATGAACAGACTCAACAAAAAGGTATGAAAAGAAAAAGTTGGATACCGTCGAACACAATAAATAGAAAATATATGACACGATAAATACAAAATATATTGCATTCTCGGATTGATTGAGACTATTCATGAACGGTAGTGTAAAGTGCTTGCTACCGTTCATGCCCTCTAGCACCGGGTTGAGCAGAACTGAATAAATAAAATGTCAATAGTACAGAAATTTGAGCCATACCGAACATGTTATGCATATGACGGTGAACACGGATCCTTCAATGCGTTATTTTCACACCATTCCATGACCAGCGGCGTATGATCCCAGTTTCTAAGAAAACGCGTTGCCCTAATCGAGAACACAATGGACGAAATAAACAAAATGGAATTTAGCTGGGAAAAGAGGTATTTGAGCCTGTACCACCGATATTTGTAACTATCGGGCTCAGCGATGTCCAAAGATCGGAATGAATAACAGTTCTGATTGCAAGCACGTGGAGACGTTTTACTGCCGCCACAATGCACAGACAACGCTACTGTGATATATAAAAAGTATGAAAGGAGAAATTGTGATATCGTCGAATACGATAAATACAAAATATATTGCAGTCTCGGTTTGATTGAGACTGTCCATGAAGGCGTGGGAAGTGCTTGCTACCGTTCACGACCTCTAGCACCGGGTTGAGCAGAAATCAGTATTTAAAACGCCAATAGTACAGAAATGTTGAGCCATCCCGAAGATGGTATGCATACATCTAGGCTGCTACTTTCTCTCTTGTATGAGTTTGTTGCTTCCAAGGAATCCCCTTTTCAGTATGTATTGACATTCATACTAGCGTTTGTTTAGTGCTGTGTGACGGCTGTTAAAGGTCGCCCGACTACAAAACAGTAGTGTTAATTACTTACCGGTCCATTGAGATCATCAAGCCCAATCGGTGTTGCTTTAAAGTAAAATACCACTGAAGCCAGCCCTAAAGGGAGAGAGAGGTGTTGCAACTCATATTACCTCTTATGAACAGACTCAATAAAACCGAGTCTGTTGCTTTCTCTCTTGTTTGTGTTGTTTCTGCTTCCAAGGGATCCGTTTTTCAATATGTATTGAAACAATATGAGTCATATTGTAACATGTTCAGTCTTTACATTTGTTATATTATGCGTAGTGTTACTCTCATGTATATAATGCTATATAAGTGTACACGTTTATTGATCCAGCTGTCAAGTTGATTCTAATAATATCACACATATAAATAGATGATTGTAAGAATTTCTAAATTATTGTTTACATCATGTGATACATTATATGACTCATTCAGGGTTATTGGAACATTATAAAGTGTCTATAACCTTCTATGAGGCATAATACGGCTGTTAAGGTTATTTATAAAATAACTTCCTTATCTTACTGGAATTTTTGTAATGTTCTATGACAGCCTTTTGGGGTTGTTGTAGGGCTTCATTATTTAGTATTTGAACTGAGTATAAACTCAGAATAAAGTGAAATTATTGGATACTATGAAGTACAATATATTGTGAGATGATAATAATTATTGGTTTAAACATTTTATTTCAAAGATAACGCATTATACACATGTTATATATAATAGGTAAATGGATTGGAAAGATAGCATTTGATGCAGTTATCCCAAAGGTCATCTAAACTTAAAAATATCATAGATAGGACAATGATATCGTTGATATTGATTAAGAAATGGTTCAGCTACTCCACTACTTAACAAAATATCGTTATCAAAACCTAATAATATATCTATAAGCGATGATGAGTTTTCAGTGCAATGTGTTGGTTCATTAATTGTTTGGTTGAGACTTAATTGTTGGCAAAGCGATTCAATTTTGCGCTAGTTTGGGAGTATATATTATGATTGAGGTCACCGGTTATGATTATATTTGATATGCGGCAATTACTTTAATTCGCATCAGAGTTAGGTTGTCTATAGAATACGCCTAGGTGTATACGTTTGTTATTATGTGTAATCTCAATGCGTATAAACACTAAGCGGTTTAGTTCCAAGTATTTTCTACGAATAAAGTGCAAAGATGGCTATCCACGATCCGATCCCTGCGTTCAGGTGAAAGGACGGAAATATAAATTCCACTGTATCAATCCACTCATTTAGCTAGGTTTCAGATTAGGTTAAAATATCAAAACGGAATAGTTCTGTTTTTAAGATGTCTAACCTCTGGAAAATACTCTGAACGTTGTAATAAACAACAGATAGGTTTTGTGAAAAGTTTAACATTTCGAAAATGGACGAACACGAATTATCGTTAGTAGAGTTTGAGCTGGATGACGTACCAGGACCTGGATGAGGATAAATGTCGCCTGATAGCGTAAGAAGCATTATAGTCCAAGTTGTAAAGGTTTGAACAAATACCAAGAGTATGAACTGGCCAAGTAAACGTGTATTGCTTATGATAGTTTTGTTTGTAATTACACGTTTATGATGATGTACAACTACCGAGCATGTGCTTGTAGAATAAACCTTGAAAATACTAAAAATAAGGACAAACGGGAGCCATATAAAAACATAATTGAGATTAAGTGTTATACAACTGGAAACAGACAATTACATCGATAAGTAGGCATGACGGTGATATATTTCTTTACCAATGTTATTGAATTTGCCAATGAGAGAAAAATCACTATCATCAGCACACCAACACAATGAGCATAAGATAACGAACAGCGTCGGGACACCCAATAGTGCTACGCAGTACACACCCCGCAACCATCAGACCAAGGTCCAACTTGTCCAATGACAAAAAGAGAAACAAATAGAAGCATAATTGAAAAACAGAATAAATGGTGGTTACTTTTCAGAAGGCAAGACGGTTATACTCTGAAAATGACGCATATATAAAACGTAAAGTGATTCATGTTTTTACGCGTAATACAAAGTTCATACATCAGTAGATGTCTACACTATAGCAGCATCTAATATCATTTGATGACTTCAATGCTATCATGATTTAAGACTGCTAGCTTTTTGGTTCATTCATGCATAAGTAGGAGTGTCACACATATCAAAAAAATATAATTATATAGTGTCCTGCAAAGTATACAACTACAAATAAGAACTGACGAGATGAACTACATGTGGGTTCATATTGTCAAGTCGACAACTTACACGAATTTACAATGCAAGTTCAACAATAGTAGCACACTTTATATCGAGTATGAAATGCTTATGCATTTACTAGTATACTTTTAACGAACAAGAAGTTAAACAGAACAAATGTTAAGACTAAATTAATGTGTATACATACAGCGAGCAAGGTTCGATTGTTATCTTTGTATTGTTATACAATAAGTTGAAAATATTACGTTGGCTGAAATAGTTAGTAACTAGATTCAAATACGTTATAATATGTGAGAATATTTTAAAGCAGTCAGAGCAATGTTTAATTGTGAAGCACTGATCAATAACGTTCAAATATCGTCCAGTTCAAAAACAGATCCTATTGGAATCACCTCGTTGGTTAAGTCTTTGTTGAGCCGACGTCTGCAGTCCACGCTCCATGATTCGTGTTATCCTTGACCAATTTGCGTGTTTCAAAGAGGACTCTGCTGCGATGTTTCGTGAGGCCCTCATTTACGTAAAATCCGTCGAATTTAGACGAACGTAGTTTCTTCAGATTTGTAAAGAAACGCTCACGAACTCTGCAGTTAGAGAATTTGACGATGATAGGTGTAGGCTGCCCGGTAGATGGTTTACCAACACGATGAGAGGGGTCAATATCGGTCTTGGACACACCAACTCCAAGCACAGTGGCTACTCTAAGAATGATGCCATCTGTGTTCTCGTCGATGGCTTCAAGGATGTTAGTAGTTAGTACTGTATTGTTCCGATTTGTCCAGTCGAACTGATTTTCTTAATATCAGAGTTAATTAAAATATCGATATAAAAAGCGAGCAGCATTCAAGGACGACAGTCAACCACAAACACACAAAGAAACAAAGAACACATTTCAAGATGAATAAAAGACCCGTAGAGTTACCCTCTTCCAACGATGAATCCATATTTAAATTAAATTTATTTTTCTTTATCTGCTCGGGGAAAAAGTGCGAAGACTTTATAACAATTATTGTGCTCATCTATAGTAAAAGTGATATTGGATTATTTGGACATTTGGATTGTTATGAATTAATAAACCAGGACAGACTTGAAGTGAAATTGGATTAAAGGGACACTTGACACATTTTATTAAAGGGACACTTAACAATTCAGATTAAAAGGACACTTGCTAATATTATTTGAAATGTATTCGTATATCGGATTTTAAAGAAATACTGCATCCATGGGATTTCTGTATTTACACTGTCCCGTTTTATTGAGTTGACGGTCTGGTAAATGTGAGGTTTGGTGGACACTAAAACCTGGTATAAACCCACCGCGGCCTTGTTTGCCATTGACTGTCCCAAGGCGGTAGCCCTATTGTCATTTGTGTTTGTAATTTCTTATTTGGCCTTTTTATTCATCTTGAAATTTGCTCTTTGTTTCTGTGTGTGTTTGTGTTTGATTGCCGTCCTTGAATGCTGTTTTTCCTGTTCCATTTTTATATCTATATTTGTTTATATATTACTACGGCTTCATTATCACGGCTTAAATTACAGTAATTTCTTCTCACAATGGGCACTATGTAGACATGCTTTCAGAATCAGGTCTCTAATTTGTGGTCACTTAAGGCCTAAATTAATGTTGTTTTGGGTGGAAATATGTCAAAGTAAATATGGATATAAACTACACTACACTACCTCAAACAAAGCCGTTTGCTAATATGAATTAAAACATAATATAATAAAAAACAAAGCTTTTGATTGCGTAACATACCCATACTGTGCATGCGTCACCGGCGTAAAACCGATTTATATATAACTACGAAGGTGTATTTTCCTAAGGGTCTGAATGTACGATCATTTCATGAAACTGGTCCTATTACATTACTGTCAATCCGTACTATAAAATAGTTCCTGTAGAAATAGACGAATCAGTAGAACGTAACACCTCGGACTAATGCAGCAGAAAACGTTTTAACATGTTCTAAAATTAGGTATACATAGATTACCAAACACAAAATTTAGACAAACACGTTTAAATGTCCATCGAAATTCGGATAAACTGTCCTATCCGGTTACTATTAAATTACATTTTGACTTATTTCGTACTCGCAAATTGTACATCGTCGTGTTTTCCAACCCAAACGTTTTCATAAACAATAATTGAAGCGAACCTGAATATGTGGCTTAAAGGGACCGGCAATCTTTAAGTGTGTATCAACCATTAAAATTAGCGTCTGTATTTATGACTCTAGCATGTTGATAGTTTTCTTCGTATTTGGATTGACACCAAGTTTTCTTCCATATCGCCTCCTGCAAACGCGACATGTAAGCAAGAAAGTGTCGATTTTTACGGATCTATTCTAGCAAGGAATATGTGGGTGGTCTAAATTCGACCGCCATATGTAGCCTAATATGCGCTGGAAATGACTTGAAACACCAAACAAACCGACCCGTTTACTTATAGAATAATATCAGAAACGGCGCTCTAGAAGCTGCGTCTAAGCGTTTCTCCCTCTCACCGCTGTGAGTTCGAATCCCACCAGGAGCTGGATTTGTCAAGATTCTTACGGGAGGTATACAGTACTAATTCTACCAAGGCAAAATGGATTAGTCTTCCTCTACCATAAAAACAAATCCGCCGTCATATATATATGGCCTAACATGTTCGAAAAATGACGTAAAACATCATTCAAACAAACTGTATATAAGTAATGATGAATATATTTGAATGTTTTTAAACAACTCTCCAGGGTAATTTATGTTATATATAGCAGCCCAAGAAAGAGGGAAGGGATACATAGAAATCCGGGAATCTGTCCTATTGTTACTAATAAATACATTCGCTATGTGTTTTTTTAAAGTGCTCTGATGATACACTCCGATAAACGACCGCCCTGTTTACGTCCCGATCCGACGGACGATGTTAAGGGAAAGTGTCTTCCCAATAACACGCTGACGAAACTAAGTGTCGCCGTTGAGGTTGGACACGAATCTTTCGGGTTCAAGCCACCGTGCTGTTTATATAGTCCACGCCATCCCCCTCAACACATAATGCATACAGTCTTGACAACAGTCGGGAAACTGTCGAACTCCGAACATACCGAACACTATTTCCATTATCAAAAGAAAGCTCGAGACAGATGGTCATTCAATGAGCGGCGCTACACGAATTCATTGTTCCGAAAACTCTTTTAACAACCAGTCTTGAATTCTACATTCGGACCAAACCATGTATTCATCATATGAACTAAACCTTGCTTTCAACTTTTGAACCCAGTGTTGCATTCAACATTTAGCTCTGCGTTCAACATTCGAACAGAGACCTGCATTTAACCTTCGAGCACAATCCTGCATTCAACATTCTAACACATCCTTGCGTTCAACATTCGAACCCAGCCTTGCGTTCAACATTTGAACCCAGACTTGCGTTCAACAATCGAACCCTGCATTAAACACTCGATTTTAACCCTTCTTTCAACATTTGAACCCAGTCCTGCGTTGTATGCTATTATGTGAACATATCCATCAGCTCAATATTCGAACCCAGCCCTGTATTTATCATTGGAACTCGTGTATGCAGTCTCTCTCCGTTGAACATTCGAACCCAGTCCTGCTTTCAACATGCGATCTTAGCCCTACGCTAAACATTCGAACCTCTGCGGGTTCGAATTTTACTGGGAACTCGACTTGTGAGAAGTGAGGATTTGTCGATGTCGGGAGGTGTACAGTACAGCCTCCACCACAAATAATCGACCCTCATATATAACCTACCATGTTTGAAAATGCGTAAAACACCATGAAAACAAACATACAAACAAACAAACTATTGTGATTTTGGTTGGTGGGGTAATTCAACATGCGTTTTTGTCCTGATATAATGTTTAAAAGACATTAATATGTATTCAGTGTTCAAAGTTTCACTAACTATGATAAATGAATGCATTTATAGTGAAATCTGGCCTCAAACAATTCTTATTTATAATACATATTGCCATTATAAGTAAACTTAAATCTAGACTGGTTTTACGAAAAAAGCACTTTCACATGCAGATTTTTAAGTGAAAGAGTTGTCTAATTTTGACTTATTTTCAGTATGTTAAAGCTAAATGTCTAGACTTTCAGAAGCTGTAAATATGTTCTGTAGTAACTAGTACGAAGTTCGAGGTTTGTTTTAATTTTTAATTTTTCGCACTAAAACACTTGTAGATATTGAACATATATGACATTTTAAACGACCATTAAACAGTTCAAAACCTTGGTATTCATACGAATATTCTGTGAATTACCATAAATGTACACCTAAACAACACTAACAACGATGTTTGAAGTCTACTGTACAATCATGATACTACAACTCTTCCTTATCGATGTCAGGATCCCACAGAAAATAAACTAACCAATATACATCATTAAATATCAGGAACGTGACAGGAAATAATACACGTGACAGTTTATCAATCAAACGAGCTCGGTCAATTCCTGTCAACTTTTTGAAGCAGGGTATATGTGTGTCTTGCTTCATTCTTACTGTGATCTGAAATTATACGAAATAGCTATTAATGGTGTTGTTTAGATGTAGTTATGAGATACGAACTAAATGAATGATACATTGCCTTACTTTAGAAGATACTCATTAATTCATGTTAACTATATTAATATATACCCTTGTTTTGATTATGCTAACGTTGCTTAAGGATACACTACGGTATATATTGTACGGTCGTTTAGGGATTATCTCTACGACCTGCATGCACAACAAATAATTATAATATATCAAATTCAAGCTGCTACCATTTACTTTTCATTGATGTAGTATTTAAAATGCTCAGTTAAAGCACAATTTGACAATTACAAATGTAAGTATTTTTAGATATTCATTCTTAGCACCGTTTCCCCATATAATCCCCCCAATACGCAAAATGTGATCTGAATAACATCATGTAAGCAAACTATCAAGGGATTTTCTTTAGATGTAAAGTTATGAGATAAGAACTAAGTACATGACACATTGCATTACTTTAGAAGATACTCATTAAGACATGTTAACTATATTAATATATACCCTTGTTTTGATTATGTTAAATTTGCTTACTAAGGATACACTGCGGTATAGAGGGGCAGCATGATTGTTTAGGGATTATCTCTTTGATCTGTATAAACAACAAAGGATTATAATATATCAAATTCAAGCTGCTAACATGCACTTTTAAATTATGTAGTATTTGAAATGCTCATTTAAAGCACAATTTGACAATTCCAAGCGTAAGCAGTTTTCCTTATTTTTAGACATTAATTTTCAGCGCCTACACCGTCTCCCTAAATGATCCCCAAATATGCAAAATCTGATCTGATTGGAGCATGGTCGGTGACATTTCCTTTGATGAATGCACAACATTAAATCGTTTAATTTAGGGTAACTAAAGGGGCGTGGCTAAACCGTACTACAACTACCAGATATAGGAAGCTAGAGTACGGTCACTCTAACGTCACAGTGTTACGAAGTACACCATGCTACAACAAAGATAGAGTCTGTCTCAGCTCGTTGGTTAGTTAAACACCTCGATGGGCTACGCCCATCTCGGTGTTTAAATAAGCCAATTTTCTGACACTAGACTATATCTATTACATAACATCATGTTAGCAAACTTTCAAGGGTTTTTCTTTAGATGTAGAGTTATGAGATAAGAACTAAATAAATGCCACAGTGGATTATTTTAAAAGATAATCATTACTACATGTTATCTATATCAATATATACCCTAGTTTTGATTATGTTAAAGTTCCTTAAGGATACACTAAGGTATAGAGGGGCAGCATGATTGTTTAGGGATTATCTCTGTGATCTGTATGAACAACAAAGGATTATAATATTATTATATCAAATTCAAGCTGCTAACATGCACTTTTAAATTATGTAGTATTTGAAATGCTCATTTAAAGCACAATTTGACAATTCCAAGGGTAAGCAGTTTTCCTTATTTTTAGACATTACTTTTCAGCGCCTACACCGTCTCCCTAAATGATCCCCAAATATGCAAACTATGATCTGATTGGAGCATGGTCGGTGACATTTCCTTTGATGAATGCACAACATTACATCGTTTAATTTAGGGTAACTAAAGGGGCGTGGCTAAACCGTACTACAACTACCAGATATAGGAAGCTAGAGTACGGTCACTCTAACGGCACAGTGTTACGAAGTACACCATGCTAACAAAAAAGATAGAGTCTGTCTCAGCTCGTTAGTTATTTAAACACCTCGATGGGCTACGCCCATCTCGGTGTTTAAATAAGCCAATTCGCTGACACTAGACTATATCTATTACATAACATCATGTTAGCAAACTTTCAAGGGTTTTTCTTTAGATGTAGAGTTATGAGATAAGAACTAAATAAATGCCACAGTGGATTATTTTAAAAGATAATCATTACTACATGTTATCTATATCAATATATACCCTTGTTTGATTATGTTAAAGTTCCTTAAGGATACACTAAGGCATAGAGGGGTAGCATGATAGTTTAGGGATTATCTCTATGCTCTGTGTCAACAACAAAGGATTCTAATTTCTCAGATTCAAGCCGCAAACATTTACTTTTTAATTATGTAGTGTTTGAAATGCTCAGTTAAAGCACAGTTAGACAATTCCATATTTAACCAGATGTTAGATATTAATTTTCAGCGCTTACACCGTTTCCCTAAATGATACCCCAATACGCAAACTATGATCTGAATAAACCATGTAAGCAAACCACCAAGGGATTTTCTTTAGATGTAAAGTTATGAGATAAGAACAAAATCAATGTCACAGTGCATTACTTTACAAGTCAGTATTACATGTTATCTATATTAATGTATACCCGTGTTTTGGTTATATTAATGTTGCTGAATATATATTAAAACTGTCGCAGCTATACCTCTGATAGTGTTGCAGACCTTCCATTTGTATGTTCGTTTTCTACCGAGACTGTTCTTTTCCTACTTATGACTCTACTTTGAACGCTGACATAGGCAAATTCAACAAAAGCGAGGAACACAAACGACAAACACACCGACATCCATACATCTATTCCCTGTAAAACATGTAAACGGTATATACTATTGTAACGTGTGTTACAGTTTCGATCAACATATTATGTTAAGAAGAAAACTTTAAGGTAACCTAGGTTATAATATACTGTTTGTATTATATCAATAAATACACCTATACTCTTATACATTACTCTACCAACAATGTTTGCACTAGATAACCTGTATTAATACATCATTACAATCAAATCTGAATTAAAGGAAAACTTAAACGAAGAGACAATTCGGTATCATACACAAGTTGTCTCTTGTTACACGTGCATTTTTATTAATAACAATAGAACTGGGAACTGCAACGGTGGTCTCCTAAAACACGTGACCTTTAATAAAAGATGTATTTTGGGCAGATATGACTGTATAGCATCTTGTCGTTTAATATTTCAATAAACAATGGTCGGAACACTTGTAAATAGTCATTTAGCATATTTACATCGGTATTCTAGCGTTTTGTTTTTATATCCACATAACCCTCATCATTCATGTGTTATACTTGTATAGAATATGTGATGTCTTGTTTAGTAGAGAATATATCATAAGGATATCTTTATTTACACTGTCCCATTTTATTGAAATGACAATAGGGTAAGAGTGAGGTTTCATGCACCCTAGAACCCGGTGTCAATCCCCAGCGGCCTTTTTTGCTACCGATCGTTCCAATGCTGTAAGCTGTAGGTTTATTGCCAACCCTTTTATGTTTATGATGTCTAAATAATTATCTTGCTTTGTATTATTCTGTGTAATTATTATGTTTCTATGTGTAGTCTTGGTTGACTGTGGTCCTTGAATGCTACATTCCCTGTTCGACTTTTATATCTAATGTTACGTGCATGCATGGCTAGCAGTGATACCGAAAAGTGTGTACACATATCTGCATGTATTAAAAGTAACAACCTTCGAGTATTACAATACCAATTGTGCATCTATGAGTATCATGTGATGCGTATATAATGTTCATATGATACCTAGTAAATGATACGTATATAAACGGATCAGTACATGTTTCTTATATAAAACCTTTTACATAAGATTGAGGTTTGGTGCACCCTAAAACCTTGTTTAAACCCCCAACGGCCATTTTGCCACTGACCGTTCAAATGCGGTAGCCCTATTGTCTACATTTCTATGTTTATGATGTCATATCTTGCCTTCTATTCATCATCTTCTATTTATCTAGTTTGTTATAAGAGTTTGTTTCTCTGCGTGCGTTTTGTTGACTCCGGTTTTATAATGCTACATTTTCTATTCGACTTTTATATCTAAAAACGTTGAAATATATACTGAGCAAAATAAATTTAGCACATAAAATGCATGTCATTTCCGTAGACGAGAAACAAAGCCGTGTATGTTCATGGTCACTGATAAAGTGATATATATATGACCAAGAATAATGCAAATCTGTGATAAAAATATCAATCAGTAAATTTGATGGGAACATACTTTTATAGGTTCAATGAAAAGGGAGATCATGATAAAATTACGAAATTCGGAATGTTTTTGTTTGAGAATAACCCGCGTTTGTGAACACATTTCAACGGTGTGTAAACAACGACATAATGGGCAATTATTTTCAGTGGAGAACATTGAATTTGATCAAAGCAGTACGTTTGTATAATGAAATAAGTCGAATTTAATATATGGGAGATAATTCTGATAATTCGCTTCGAATAATAAAAGAACACAATTGAATTGTGTGAAAAACACATCCTTACCTAGCATTTCTAATATCTTCAATATCTTCAAACAAATATATCAAATATATCAATGTCCATATGTTTAATCCATGTCCCTAACTTCCATAATATAAATATCATATGCTATGTTTTATATGAGAATCACATGTGACTCCTGTTATATAAAAATCATATGATTCTCATATAGGAATTCACTCATATGTTTTTAGATCACCTGAGCCGAAAGCTATTGGGATCACTCTTCGTCCGTCGTCCGTCATCCGTCGTCGTCCGTCGTTAATTGTTGCTTCAAACGACGTCTCCTCAGAAACCGCTTGGCTAATTTTGACCACACTTCACATGGATGATCCTTAGATGAATGCTTTTTAGATTTGTTAAAATTAGGTCAACAAGACATCCAAGATGGCCGCCATTACCATATATAGTTGAAACCTTAAAAACTTCTCAAGTACCGCCAGACAGATTTTAACAGTTTTTCTTTTAAAATGACCGCCAATGGCTAGACTATCAAGTCCCCGGGGTCAAAAATGGCCGTGCCCTGGGGGTCCAAAGTTTGTATATTTGATTTTGCATGTTTTTCATAGACTTGTATAGGAAAAAACTTTAAAAATCTTCTTTTCTAAAACCACAAGGCACAGAGCTCTCATGTATAACATGCAGCATCAGCTTATGGTCCTCTATTAAGTTTGTTCAAATGGTGACCCTGGGGTCAAATTTGGCCCCACCCCGGGGGACACAATTTTACATAAACTTATATAGAAAAAATATTAAAAAAGTTTTTTCTCGGAAACTACAAGAGCCAAAAGTTCAATATTTTGCATTTACTATAAGCTTAGGGTCCTTTACCAAGTTTGTTCAAATGGTGACCCTGGGGTGACATTCGGCCCCGCAACAGGGGTCACATGTTTTACATAAACTTGTATAGGGAAAAACCGAAAAAATCATCTTCTCTGAAATTGCAAGAGCCAGAGGTTTAATATTTTGCATTTGCTATAAGTTTATGGTTCTACCAAATGTGTTTAAATGGTGATCCTGGGGTCACATTTTTTTCCCCGCCCCAAAGATCATATGTTTTACAAAGACTTACATAGGGACATTTTCAAAAACTTCCTCTCAGAAACAGCTTGGTCAGTTTTGACCAAACTTCACATGGATTATCCATAGGTGAATGTTTTTCAAATTTATTATAATAGGTAAACACGACATCCAAGATGGCCACCATAGAAAAATCTTTAAATTACTTCTTCTACACGAGTAAGCTATAAGTTCAAATCCCATTGGATTTTTTTTTTTTATTATTCATTTTTATTATTGTTTCCTGTTTTTCTTTTGTTTAATTTGTCTAAAGTTGGTACAGTATATACAGATTTTGCATATGTTACATATTTTACATGGGCTTATATAGGGAAAACTGAAAAAAATCTTGTTCTTTGAAATTACAAGAGCCAGATTTTTAATGTTTTGCGTTTGCTATAGACTGATGGTCCTCTACCAATAACTACTGATAAAGGTGATCCTTTGGGAGCAACAAACACAATTAAGAGAATAAAGCAGCAGACTCGGTTTTATTGAGTCTGTTCATGAGAAGAAATGAAAGAAGCAACACCTCTCACGCCCCCTAGCACCGGCTTAAGCGATATTCTACTTCTAAGCCACGTTTATTGGGCTCGTTGGTCCCAAAGGACCAGTAAAAATAACATTACTGATTCGTAGCACGGGGAGACGTTTTACAGCCGCCACACTGCACTAAACGAACGCTAGTGTGAATGTTAATAAATACTGATAAAGGTGATCCTTTGGGAGCAACAAACACAGTTAAGAGAATAAAGCAGCAGACTCGGTTTTATTGAGTCTGTTCATGAGAAGTAATGAAAGAAGCAACACCTCTCACGCTCCCTAGCACCGGCTTAAGCGATATTCTACTTCTAAGCCACGTATATTGGGCTCGTTGGTCCCAAAGGACCAGTAAAAATAACACTACTGATTCGTAGCACGGGGAGACGTTTTACAGCCGCCACACTGCACTAAACGAACGCTAGTGTGAATGTTAATAAATACTGATAAAGGTGATCCTTTGGGAGCAACAAACACAGTTAAGAGAATAAAGCAGCAGACTCGGTTTTATTGAGTCTGTTCATGAGAAGTAATGAAAAAAGCAATACCTCTCACGCCCCTAGCACCGGCTTAAGCGGTATTCTACTTCAAAGCCACGTATATTGGGCTCGTTGGTCCCAAAGGACCAGTAAAAATAACACTACTGATTCGTACCACGGGTAGACTTTTGTACAAATGGTGACCCTTGGGTCACATTTGGCCCCTCCCCAGGGGTCAAATGTTTGACATAGACTTGTATAGGGAAATTCTTAAAAACATATGCTTCTGAATCTACAAGAGCCAGACGTTTAATATTTTGCATTTACTATAAGCTTATGGTCCTCTACCAAGCTGGTTCAAATGGTGATCCTGGGGTCACATTTGACCCCGCCCCAGGGGTCACATGTTTTACAAAAGTCGTCTTCTCAGAAACAGCTTAGTCACTTTTGACCAAACTTCACATGGATGATCCTTTGATGAATGTTTTTCAAGTTTGTTGAAATAAGTTAAACGTGACATCCAAGATGACCACATAGAAAAATCTTTGAATTACTTCTTGAAAACTGGGAAGCTAAGGCTTTGGATGCCTTTTTTCTTTTGTTATTTTTTCTAAAGTTTGTATATAAAGGTTTTGCATGTTTTACATAGACTTATATAGGGAAAACTTAAACAATCTTCTTTTAAATTGTTAGCATGGAGTTGTGGGTTTAAATTTCAGTTGAGGGTGTTGTTGTGTTTTGCACTTGTAAAAAGGTATTGAAAGGAATTTAATGATGAAACCCCTTGATATAAGAACCAGTTTAGCTTGTAGAGCATCCACATGCCCTCTTGCTCTCTTGTTCTTTATTATTATTAATGATCGCTAACCGTCTATCGTCTATCAAGTTTGCTCATTTCAAGTCCCTGGGGTCAAAGATGGCTGCAACCCTTGGGTCCAAAGTTTGTATGAAGAGATTTTGCATGTTTTTACATAGACTTACATAAGGAAAGACTTAAAAACATCTTCAATCAGCATTTGCCAGAGAATATTTTTTTCATCATTGAGGTGATCGATTTAGGGCCATTTGGCCCTCTTGTTTATACATTGCAACATATCCTATGTATGATACTATACCGATTCTATTGAGCTGCATGTCCTTCTATAATTGACGACCATTTTACAAGATATTAATTTAAACGTGCAAAGGAAACAAAACAAAACATTCCGATAAATAAACGTAGGTTTTCAGATACATAAAGTGTTTGACCCAACCTAATAAATGCATATGCACTAAGTTTATATAATAGTTTTGCCCCAAACTCATTTATCGTTTTAGTGTATTTGTTAATGTTCTAAACAGCTAATTAGTTATATGTGGCACAATTGACTGGATGTTTTGCAATTTGGACAAACGTACTATATTATATAAACAATATGTTGGTTGTAACATCTGCCACGACGCGTTAACATATACCTTGTGTGTGTTTTATGTTAAGGCTAAACAAGTACCGTAAATATACCTTTATATAAGAGACCCGGGGAAGATTTGCACGCGCGCCGGAACTTTGCGTTGTCATAGTAAGAACTGTCAAGAGACCAAGAGAGACGCGAGCCGGTGACGATGTAGGATCCAGCCAAAAATTCACCCATGAGAGGAACACTATCAGAATGCTTGGAACGTATATCTGGATGATGTAATAACCGTAATTCCTCTCGAGCACAAACTTGACACCAATACATGGGTAGGCAACTAAAGTAAAAAAATAAAGTAATGTAACACATAAGTTACTAAAATAACAACAGAAAACAAGTTTGTAAAAGTATAGACACTGTCGCTCATACACTGTATGTTGCGTGTTCTGAGTTGTTTTAGATTACTGGAACAGTTAAAATCCGAGGTAAGAACATTTTAAATTGCCCTTTTACGCAATAATTATTGCATTTCTCTTTCCCTTTCAATGTACAATAAGATGTAAAGTAAATAATTACATTGATTCATTGATTCATTTTACATTTTACAGTTTACATATAATTAACAGCCAACCACACAAATCATTACATTTGTGTTGTGTTGACCTATTGCTTTTCTTAAAGTCACAATGGCAATTGTTTATCGCCACAAACTGACCTTCAACCCTTCGGTTAAAATGCCTACGTGATGTCGCGATATTATTAAAATACAAAATACTTACCCCCGTAGTACTCTTTATCACAATTATATGTAATAGTTTGTTTAAGCGAGAACTGTGCTAAATGTATGCCTGGCTTTAAAGTAACTGGATTCTCACTCCATACGAACTTCTGGTTTTCCGTGCTAAATCCATCTGAAAGATTTGATAATATAGGTACAGACAAATAGGGATATCATAGACCTCATACTGTAACATATTTCCGTTGTCACGTTTTACTGGGATTACAGTGGGATAGGAGTGAGATTTAGTACACGTTAGAGCCTGGTTTAAACCCCAGCGGCCGTTTGTGCAACTTACCGTTTCAATGCGTTAGCTCTATTTTCAACCCGTTTTTGTTTGTGATGCCTTGCCTTTTATTCATCTATATAATTAGTGTTTTTGGTTGACTGTGGTCATTGAATGCTAAATGCCCAGTTTTTAATGCTAAATTGTCTGCTTTTTTATTTTACGAGGGCTGATCAAATAGTAGCGGATAAGATTGTTTGTGGCTTTAAAATGGAGTACCGCTTAAGTCGGTGGTAGAGTAGTGATATATAATGCATCCTTATTTTTTCTCTCACGGACAGATTCAATAATCCAAGTGTGTTATTTTTCTATCTTGTTTGTGTTTGTTGCTTTCAATGGATCGTAGTTTCATAGTCGATCGGATTTTATTAATTCATTTATGTGTGATTTATTTTAATTCTTTAGTGCTGGAGTAATACTTTTCTTTAAACCAATTTTCATTTTATCTTTTAGTAATATCTAAATTTAGGACCACTGTATTTTTTTCTCAAAGAAGAGTTTAACATCTTTTGTTAATTTTGACGGGTCAACGAATATGCCTCCTATATTACCTTTCTTGGTTGCAGCGTTTGATGCGTTTGTTTTAATAACGAAAAGGGATTTTGTCCATCTTTTTGCCTTACTAAGAATACAGGCAAATACCCATGGGAAAAATAAAAAGTATATATCATTCATTATTAATTAACTTAACTATATTAGCCTTGTTTTACTAGAAACTTTACACACAATACGACGCAAACTCGGCCAATATGACACGGAAGTCGGCCAATATGAAAAAAACAAGGCCAATATGAAGAAACTCGCCAATACGAGATTTAAGTGACGTCATTCACGTTAAGTAACGTCACTCGCTTTTTGACATATAAACGTAATTAACGATGCTATAAATAAACGCAAAGTATGTCAAAATAATTTGATTAAACCAAATTATACCGTAGTGGCTGTTAATTAATAAAATTGTCATTAATTAAGTGGTTTCATATTGTCCGAGTTATTGGACCTCGGACTGTCATATTAGCCCGCGGCCTCCGGCCTTGTGCCATTATGACAGTCCTTGGACCATTAACTGGGCCAATATGAAACCACTTAATTAATAACATCATAATATAATGTCAACATAGTATGCGGCTTTCATTTTTATGGTATATGGCGATTTTTTACAGCGAGACACGCACTTTGATATTTTCCCATGGGATAATTTTCCCAATATTGTAACTAGGGAAATTCTCCATGGGAAAATGTTTCTTTTCTATATAGCAAGAACAACATTTAAAGCCTGGAAGCATTTTCCATTGCAGAATAAAATATACTTTTATATTTATAATTTAATGAAATAAAACATTTCCCAAAATAAAATGGGAAAATATGATATTGGTTTTCAAAAAATATGTGAAAGTACGTGATATATGATACTTTTGCATTAATTGTAAAAATATATGTAGCATCTACATCTTTTGTAAGAGTGTTTAATATTTAGCATCATGAGTTGATGAAGAGTATTAGAAAACTAGGCATAAAAGTAGGTATAAAAGTAGGTATAAAAGTCGGCAAAAAAGTAGGTACAAAAGTAGGTATAAAAGTAGGTATAAAAGTAGGTATAAAAGAAGGTATAAAGTCGGCATAAAAGTAGGTATACAAGTAGGTATATAAGTAGGTATAAGTAGGCATAGAAGTAGGTATAAAAATAGGTATAGAAGTAGGTATAAAAGTCGGTATAAAAGTCGGCATAAAAGTAGGTATAAAAGTAGGTATAAAAGTAGGTATAAAAGAAGGTATAAAAGTAGGAATAAAAGTAGGTATAAAAGTACGTATACAAATATGTATAAAAGTATGTATAAAAGTAGGTATAAAAGTAGGTATAAAAGTAGGCATAAAAGTAGGTATAAAAGTAGGAATAAAAGTAGGCATAAAAGTAGGCATACAAGTAGGTATAAAAGTAGGTATAAAAGTAGGTATAAAAGTAGGCATAAAAGTAGGCATAAAAGTAGGTATAAAAGTAGGTATAAAAGTAGGTATAAAAGTAGGCATAAAAGTAGGCATAAAAGTAGGTATAAAAGTAGGCATAAAACTAGGTATAAAAGTAGGTATAAAAGTAGGTATAAAAGGAGGTATAAAAGGAGGTATAAAAGTAGGTATAAAAGAAGGTATAAAAGTACGTATACAAATATGTATAAAAGTAGGTATAAAAGTAGGCATAAAAGTAGGCAAAAAAGTAGGTATAAAAGTCGGCATAAAAGTAGGTATAAAAGTAGGTATAAAAGTAGGTATAAAAGTAGGAATAAAAGTAGGCATAAATGTAGGTATAAAAGTAGGTGTAAAAGTCGGCATAAAAGTAGGCATACAAGTAGGTATAAAAGTAGGTATAAAAGTAGGTATAAAAGTAGGCATAAAAGTAGGCATAAAAGTAGGTATAAAAGTAGGTATAAAAGTAGGTATAAAAGTAGGCATAAAAGTAGGCATAAAAGTAGGCATAAAAGTAGGCATAAAAGTAGGCATAAAAGTAGGCATAAAAGTAGGTATAAAAGTAGGTATAAAAGTAGGTATAAAAGGAAGTATAAAAGGAGGTATAAAAGTAGGTATAAAAGAAGGTATAAAAGTACGTATACAAATATGTATAAAAGTAGGTATAAAAGTAGGCATAAAAGTAGGCATAAAAGTAGGTATAAAAGTCGGCATAAAAGTAGGTATAAAAGTAGGTATAAAAGTACGTATAAAAGTAGGCATAAAAATAGGCATAAAAGTAGGTATAAAAGTCGGCATATAAGTAGGTATAAAAGTAGGTATAAAAGGAGGTATAAAAGGAGGTATAAAAGGAGGTATAAAAGTAGGTATAAAAGAAGGTATAAAAGTAGGCATAGAAGTAGGTATAAAAGTAGATATAAAAGTAGGTATAAGTAGGCATAGAAGTAGGTATAACAGTAGGTATAAAAGTAGGTATAAAAGTAGGTATAAAAGTAGGTATAAAAGTAGGAATAAAAGTAGGCATAGAAGTAGGTATAAAAGTAGGTATAACAGTAGGTATAAAAGTAGGTATAAAAGTAGGAATAAAAGTAGGTATAAAAGTAGGTATAAAAGTAGGTATAAAAGTAGGTATAACAGTAGGTATAAAAGTAGGTATAAAAGTAGGAATAAAAGTAGGTGTAGCTTTCACGGGTCACAGTCAACTAAAACACGCATTTAAACAAACAACAATTTTCATGTTAATAATGCATGTTGCGTCACAAACATAAAAAGGTTTGATTATAGAGATACCACCTTGGAACGGTCAGTGACAAAAGAAACTGCCGCTCGGGGTTTAAACTAGATTCTAGGGTGCACGAACCCTTACTCTTTACGTTTAATGTTTATTAAATCGATAGTTTGTGTAAATATTTCCGAAAACAGTGCCATACGTTTTGACCTGACCTGTGGTAACTGTTTTATCTCAATTTTAAAACCCAGTGGTATATTAGTACTACTTGTAAAACAAAATAAATAGTTAGTACTTACAACTTTCAACTTCAAAGCGACATTCTTGTGTATCAAATGGGAATTTTTGTAGGTGCATCAAACAGAAAAATGATCCAGTTACTCTGCAAAAATAACAGGTATTGTTCTTGATATAAAGTTATGCCAAATATTGGTTGAAACATGATACAGAGTTATACAGAATAATCCTACACTTCATATCGTATACATTTCTCTTGCCACTGTAAATATCCGGAGGACATGATACAGAGTTATACAGAATCATCCTACACTTCATATCGCATATATTTTTCTTGTCACTGTACATATCCAGAGGACATGATACAGAGTTATTCAGAATCATCCTACACTTCATATCGTATATATGTCTCTTGCCACTCTACACATCCGGAGGATTTGCTCTAGTACATGAGACCAGACGGTCAATGTGTTCTGACAAACAAACGTTATGACTAGTGATTTCTTTATGAACAGGAACTTCCGCAAAGTTACAGGTGACATAGTCCGCGATGGCGTATAGCTAACAGGAACTGATTTGTCCGTATTGCCGCATTCAAATAGTCAGTGCAAACATACATCACTCTAGACTGAGACGTTATAAAAAAACATCAAACCTTTTGTTTTTAGCTACTTAGAATACACTTTCATGTAGACTTGAACTGCCTTGTCGATTTACTTAACGGTATAAAGGGCTCATTTGAGATTAGCCGATTTTTTTCGCGCGTTTTTCACGCTCATAAAATCTACTGCATGACGTCATGTTGTAAACAAACGTACAACATCAACTGTTGATTCACCAGTTACACTTGTTGGAAAATATTGCTGCCTCTTACAGGGTGAAAGAAGGAAATTAACATGTAATTATCTTCAAAACAAGATTTTAACGTTTCATAGAATCTTTAAAACTCGCCAAAAAATCCCCATTGTGAGGAGTGATTTATTTTTCTCCAGGCCTTGGGTTTGAAAGCATAGCGTAGTAAAGAAATCAGATGCCAAATGACCGAGGACAAGTTCCCCTGTTAAGATGTTATCCGTTCCTGTATATTTCTCGAGTCGGTTGTATCGGTGGCATTCGGCGTTTTGGTATGTTCTAGACAGTAATCAAACTAATTGACACTGCATTATATTATGTTTACGATCACTCTTATAATTCCATCGTTTGTTTTATAGCATACAATTGCCATACAACTAATCATGGAAACTGGTCGGCACACAAGTTCTTTCAACAATAGCTATGCCTCTTCCCAATACCTCTAGCGTGGCTAAGCAGTTACACATTATATCCACATCTAGGTAAATGTATACATTATATACATGAGACCAGTTTCGTGGTTGTCAAATATAGTCAAGGAAGATTCTAAAAATCTGAAAAATAGGCCTATAGAAATCACAGCAATCCAAACGCAATGACACCGTAGGTCCGTGCTGTACCATAAAAAAAGAGCAAATAATATACATAATCAACTATGAATGAAAAGAACCATACACAACACAGAGAGTGGTGAAGACAGGGTTACCGACTTGGAACGGCAAGTAGGCAATATAGCCCACTGGTTAGCTTAAATCGACTATAAGTGTACACAACCTCGCTATTATCCTGTATACAACCCTCACATTGACAAGACAGTATAACTAAAAGTACACCAAATCAAAAGAAAATTTCTAACAATATAGTCCACATCCAGAGAAATTAGAAAACGATACACGTATATGTTATTGTAAAAGATATATCAAAACAAAACAGAAATACCTCATGATGTATCCTGAATTGTACTGAACAACACAGAAGTTGCAGTCAAAGAGACAACCAATCTGGCTAACGACCAGAAAACCAGAGAGACAAAAGTGCATACACCAAATAAGAGGAGGTTACAAACATATGCCTTTATGCTTCCTGTACAAGGAGTCAGAACAATATTTCCCATTTATAAGAACTTGGTTTCTCAAATGTACGCTTGCAAATCATGAAATTCATTATTCTCGACTTAGAGTATTACCAGAAATCCAAGTGTTTGAGGTTATGGACTTAAATGCATACACTTACACATACAATAAAACAAGAACTTGAATGCGAACATAATTTTCAAATGGGGCATAAAGTAGCCGTCAATGATACAGAAGTACAATCAACTATGAACTATTTCCATTGTGTTTAAACAAAATTATACCATACATATTGTGAAAATTCACTAGAAGACGCATTTACTTTGTATTCGAGTGCCTACTTTAACATGATATAAACAAAGAATATATTAACAAAAATGAGATATAGGTTCCTATAGAAACCACAGCGTCCGAACGCAATGGTAATGTATGTCCGGCAATAAGGCCTACTGGTTAGCTTGAATCGATTTAATATGCGCACAATCCTCGCTATTATCCTGTCTTCAGCGCCCAAATAGACAACACAGTGTAAACACAACTACATCCCATCAAAAGCAATTCTCTAACAATAAAGTCCACATCCAGAGAAACTAACTAAAGAAACACATACAAAAAAAATAAATAAATAAAAAATAAACATCTCAGGAAGTATCCAGAATCGTACTGAACAACCATAGTAGTTGCAGCTAAAGAGAAAACCAATCTAGGGTACGACCAGAAAACTCGAGGGACGAAAGCTCATGCATCCACCTCCCTTACGAACATTTATTTAACTTATGACGACAGAAAATAAGAACTATTGAAGAAACCGTCAGTATTCATTAGTAGAAGTTTTAAAAGAAGAGACGACGTGTTTTATAAATAAGTATCACTTTTCTCAATTTTTGTCCGCAAACATAAATATGTATTGATCATTAGTTAGGAATATTATAGTGTTACTTAATCATTGTCAGTCAAATACTGTTTAACTAGTAACATATAAAGATGATGATTTTGAAACTCATACGTTATACTAATTTTCGTAAACTGGAAAATGTTCCATGTATTTCATATACACATGTATTTGTATGTAGTATGTGCATGTGACCTGCTGGACGTTGTGTCTTATGTTTGAATAAAAAATGTCTTTATACATGAAGCATTCTTACCTCATACTGAACTGAACAGTTCCGTCATCATATACATGAATCAATTTGTTAGGTACTGTTACTTCGTGGACATGCGATTGCTTCTCATTCAGTATGAACATATCTGGCATCCAGACTTTATCCATGCTTGAGTTGTCAAGCTCCAGTCTTGTCAGGTTCAGAACGTTGTCATAAGCCAGCCTTTCGTCCTTCCACCTCTCCCGTAGAAACATGCTCATAGAGTAATCCTAAAGGTTAAAATAACTTAAATTGACTAATAAATAGACTTACAAAAATACACGGCAGGTAAAATATTCAATGGAATTGCAAAGATATTCTCTCCGTTTCTTTCTTTTTTAATTTAATATTTTAGGATTGTTGTGTCTTGCTACATGTAGATGAAGATGAAACCATAGCCACTTGATATAAATAATGTATGTTTAGAAATAAATCAACAAAATATTGCTTTTAAATTTGTGAACATATTCAGTAGACAGACAATATATATATTTTGACAGATGCTTGAGTAAATTAGGTAAGGTACATTATTACACTATATCAATTAAAATTGCATAAAAAACTATCTATGCGACAAGAAGTTCTTTACACATAGTTTGAACATTGTTACGAGTTATCGATTAAAATTGATTCAGATATTGTGACATACAATGCCCATGCCATTTAAGATAGCTTTAAATGTATCACTGTTATTGACGCTATACTAAATGAAAATGAAAATTAATTGATAGAGGTGTCCTTTTGATGGGTATTATTTTTACTTCCACCGTCTTGTCAATGTGGGCGCTGAAGGCCTTAAAATTATAGATACACGTATTAACATTTATAATGCTAACCCCTCTTTACTTCCTCCGAGACCTAGGTTTTCCTTTCGTAATTTAAAATCGGGAATTCAGGAATTTCATAATAAATTTGTTTTAGTTCCTGCAGATAAAGCAAGTAATAATGTAATTATTGTATGACGCCTACATCACGTCAGTGTTTTATCTCTGGAACTCGGCAGCACCAATTCGTATACTCCAGTTAATTCTACTGAGGATGATGTTGTTTCCGCACATATCACTCGGTGCTCTACTTTCAAGGCTGGTGTAAACGATAAGCAAAATAAACTGCCTACCATGTACTGGATTCCTAAATTACATAAAAATCCATATAAGGCTCGCTTTATTTCTAATTCTAGTGCCTGCACCACAACAAGCATCTCCAAACTTTTAACTTATTGTCTTACTGCCGTTAAAGATCACGTTAAATTAAATTGTGATAAAACTTATGAAAACTCTGGGATTAATTTATTTTGGTCTATAAAATATTCAGGAGACGTTCTTGATAAAATTTTCAATAAAGATCAAGTTTCATCAATAAGCACTTATGACTTCTCTACACTATATACAACCTTACCACATCACCTTATTAAAGACAAGCTAATTTCTCTTATTCAAAAAACATTCGCTAGAGAAAATACTACATTTTTGGCATCTAAATATATTAACGGCAGTTTAGACAATTATACTATGTGGACTTGCTATGAAGTTTGTGAAGCACTCATCTTCCTATTAGATAATATTTTCGTCAGGTATAGTACCACCGTTTATTGACAAATTGTTGGTATCCCTATGGGTACGAACTGTGCACCACTTGTCGCAGATTTGTTTTTATTTTGCTATGAAAGAGATTTCATGTTGAGTCTTTCAATAGATACCCAGGCAGATGCTATTGAAGCTTTTAATGACACCTCTCGGTATCTGGATGACATACTGAACATTGACAACCCTTTCTTTCCAACTATGGTTGATAATATTAATCCTAAAGAACTTCAGCTTAATAAAGCAAATATATCTAATAATAACGCTTCTTTTCTTGATTTAGATCTCTCCATTGAAAATGGTAAAATAATTAGCAAAATCTATGACAAGAGAGATGATTTTAATTTTGACATTGTTACTTATCCCCACTTGGATGGGGATGTTCCCCGAGCAACTTCTTATTCGTTTTTCTAGAGCTTGTACTCGAGTTGAGGACTTTAATATTCGTAATATTTGTATACTAAAAAGTTACTCAATCAGGGTTACCGTTACCATAAACTTCGTAAAACATTTGCAAAATGTTATTATCGTAACCCTGGTCTTCTTTCCAAATATAAAAATAATTTAAGGACTCTTCTGCGTCAAGGACTATCACAACCTGACTTCTGTGGTGATGGGATTTATAAACTTCGTAAGATTCTTGGTCATGATCACTTTCATACTATCTTTGTTAAACTTGTTAAAAAGTTTATCAAAAGAGGTTATGACCCTATCATTTTGCAACGTACTGCATGCTTGGTGGTGGAGCCTTTTACAGATCGCAACTATGCTTTCCTCTTTAATTGTACGATGACCGGACAGGCTGTGGACCCTATGATGACGCCTACCTAAAGCCTATTGGGACGGTGGCGTTTGATGTTTGTCTATGATCTTTCTTGTCGTGCCCTTAATGTTTTATTCTCTTACTGCTCTGGCTTCTTGTCAACCCTTTTGTGTTTGTGATGTCGTTTACTTTTAGTATTACTTTTGCCTTCTTGTTTGTCTGTTTGCATGTTTATTTCTGTGTTTTGTGGATGACTGTCCTCCTTGAATGCTACTTTCCCTGTCCGATCTTTTTTTATTTCTTTGTCTTCATCATTCTTTATGTTGTGCATTGTCGTTTGTATTGAATATTTGTCTTGTTCTTTGTTTGTGGTACAGTGCGGACCTAAAGTGCCCTTTCGCTTAGGTAACGGTGACGTCTGATGTTTGTCTGCAACCTTGTCTTGTCTTGCCCTCAATGGTTTATTCGCTTGTTGCCTAATGATGGCGTCAACAACACTAACATTCGTTGAACTATGTATACCTGTATATACTGATCGGAAATGTTTCAAACATCTGTAATTGGTCTTGCATTGAAGCATGCGGCCAATATATTAATATCCCCTATTAGTCATAAAGATTGCATTTTAATTCATAACATTTATAAGGTTAGGTCACCCTAGAGATCTGACCACAAAACATAGCACTTACATATATATAGCACTTACCATGTCTGTTTCGCTGACAGAAAACATGGATAGTATGTACATATTCACAGAGACAATCACTTGCTCACAAAACCCAGCTGCAACAGATACATGTATAATAACGTATATAAAGTAATTATAAACATAACACCATGTATAACGGATTAACCTGTAGAACATTAATGATGTTACTTCATAGAAAATGCTCTTTTGGTGACATCTGTGAAAAAAAACATTACAGTTAAACTACAATTATGTGATGCACGATCAAATAAATAATGTAAACCTGACTCTGTGTAACCTGTTTAGATATGTTCACACGCCATAACCCGTAATTCAATCGCTAAGTTATCAGCGCTTAAGACGTCATTTAAACGCTAATTAAACAATACATTATAACATGTTGGATAGGGCAATCGAGTTACACGGAGCAATATTAAATAATTTGAAAGATACACCTGCAGGTAAATAATGAAAGATATATGCTTAAACTGTAAACGATGAGCAGTCAATTAAAGGGAATGTACGCATTTATTTAAGCAAGTGTTAATACTCGGAGTTCTGAAAAAAAGGAAAAATGTGAAAGAGTTATTCATTCCGATCTTTGGAGATCGCAGTGGCCGATATGTATATACAAAGATATTGGTGGTCAAATACTCTTGTTTTCCTTCTTTAATTTCGAATATATTGTTACACTAACCCAGCCTTTAAAGGCGCTGAGTATTGTTTAATCACCCTTAATATTTTCTTTTTAATTTAATCTTTTGACTGTTACTTGTGATTCGCAGGCTTCATAACCTCTGCTGCCGTTCATGAACAAACCGTGACTGCAATATTTTCCGTATTTTTCGTGTTCGGCTATTTTCAACTGTATCATATATAGCAAAGACAAAGACAAAGACAATATGATCACTTGAAGGCTATGTTGAGACAGATAGTTAAGTCGCCATTTTCAGATCTCCAAAGTTCTGAACTACCATGTATGGAATATGTATTATTGATTTATATAATTTATTGATCTGCAGGAAATAAAATCACAGCATATTTATGAACAAAAATAAGCGAACCAAAGGGAGTATAATGCAAGATCATGACAAACTAAAGTTGCTTTTAAGTAAATAGATACACGGAGTATAAACGTCGAACAGGAAATACAGTTTCCACAGAACACAGTCAGCCAATAACACGCATACAGATTATACAATTATTATATAAGAATACATACGTAATGTCAGTATTCATAAATACCGTTAAATCTACAGTTATCACGTGTTTAATCTACCTATCTACTGATACTGCAACACCCTCGTTCGAAGATTATGTGCAGATACCTTGGGTAGAACCAGCACTAAGCAATGATAAATAGCATGGCCTTGGGGAGGATTGAATCCACGACCTTTTGATCTGAAGTCTAACGATCTACCGCTGTATTACTCTCCCCACTCAGAAGATTTGTCTAATGAGAAAAGTGCGAGAAAAGCAGCTATTGTAGTGGTATATGTAGAAATCGTTAGTGGTGTTAGTATGTTACATGTGTGTACTATTGTAGTGGTATATGTAGAAATCGTTAGTGGTGCTAGTATGTTACATGTGTGTCTATTGTAGTGGTATAAGTAGAAATCGTTAGTGGTGCTAGTATGTTACATGTGTGTACTATTGTAGTGGTATATGTAGAAATCGTTAGTGGTGTTAGTATGTTACATGTGTGTACTATTGTAGTGGTATATGTAGAAATCGTTAGTGGTGCTATTATGTTACATGTGTGTACTATTGTAGTGGTATATGTAGAAATCGTTAGTGGTGTTAGTATGTTACATGTGTGTACTATTGTAGTGGTATATGTAGAAATCGTTAGTGGTGCTAGTATGTTACATGTGTGTACTATTGTAGTGGTATATGTAGAAATCGTTAGGGGTGCTAGTATGTTACATGTGTGTACTATTGTAGTGGTATATGTAGAAATCGTTAGGGGTGCTAGTATGTTACATGTGTGTACTATTGTAGTGGTATATGTAGAAATCGTTAGTGGTGCTAGTATGTTACATGTGTGTACTATTGTAGTGGTATATGTATAAATCGTTAGTGGTGCTAGTATGTGACATGTGTGTACTATTGTAGTGGTATATGTAGAAATCGTTAGTGGTGCTAGTATGTTACATGTGTGTCGTTAGTGGTGCTAGTATGTTACATGTGTGTCGTTAGTAGTGCTAGTATGTTACATGTGTTCTAGTATGTTACATGTGTTCTAGTATGTTACATGTATGTACGAATGTAGTGCTATATGTAGAAATCGTTAGTGGTGCTAGTATGTTACATGTGTGTACTATTGTAGTGGTATATGTATACATCGTTAGTGGTGCTAGTATGTTACATGTGTGTACTAGTGTAGTGGTATATGTAGAAATCGTTAGTGGTGCTAGTATGTTACATGTGTGTCGTTAGTGGTGCTAGTATGTTACTTGTGTGTCGTTAGTAGTGCTTGTATGTTACATGTGTTCTAGTATGTTACATGTGTTCTAGTATGTTATATGTGTGTACGAATGTAGTGCTTTATGTAGAAATCGTTAGTGGTGCTAGTATGTTACATGTGTTCTAGTATGTTACATGTGTGTACCAATGTAGTGGTATATGTAGAAACCGTTAGTGGTGCTAGTATGTTACATGTGTTCTAGTATGGTACATATGTGTACTAATGTAGTGGTATATGTAGAAATCGTTAGTAGTGCTAGTATGTTACATGTGTGTACTATTGTAGTGGTATATGTAGAAATCGTAAGTGGTGTTAGTATGTTACATTTGTGTACTATTGTAGTGGTATATGTAGAGATCGTTAGTGGTGCTAGTCTGTTACATTTTTGTACTAATGTAGTGGTATATGTAGAAACCGTTAGTGGTGCTAGTATGTTACATGTGTTCTAGTATGTTACATGTGTGTACTAATGTAGTGGTATATGCAGAAATCGTTAGTGGTGCTAGTATGTTACATGTGTTCTAGTATGTTACATGTGTGTCCTAATGTAGTGGTATATGTAGAAATCGTTAGTGGTGCTAGTATGTTACATGTGTGTACTAATGTAGTGGTATATGTAGAAATCGTTAGTGGTGCTAGTATGTTACATGTGTGTACTATTGTAGTGGTATATGTAGAAATCGTTAGTGGTGCTAGTATGTTACATGTGTGTACTATTGTAGTGGTATATGTAGAAATCGTTAGTGGTGCTAGTATGTTACATGTGTGTACTACTGTAGTGGTATATGTATAAATCGTAAGTGGTGCTAGTATGTTACATGTGTGTACTATTGTAGTGGTATATGTAGAAATCGTTAGTGGTGCTAGTATGTTACATGTGTGTACTAATGTAGTGGTATATGTAGAAATCGTTAGTGGTGCTAGTATGTTACATGTGTGCTAGTATGTTATATGTGTGTACTATTGCAATACGTACCTCCAGGAAGACCATCTTCTGACAAGAAAATATACATAGCATAGTATAAACTAAACACAAATAATGAAATCATTTTTTCACCAAGGTAATCTAAATAAAAAGAACTCACTAATCATTTCACCACAAACTGGACTGATGTTAATATGCATTATATACCGTATATAGCAAATAACGTATATAAAAAGAATAAGTCGTTTTAAAGATCTGATTCAATATAAGTATTAGTATTCAACAACATAATTATTAATATTCAATTTATTTATTCGTCATGGACCACTTTAAACTCGTTATGAGTCTTTATTGTTTACATATGCTTTTAATATTGAATCAAAACAGTAACACAGGAAGTGTAGCATAATGAGAACGCAACTATTTACAATCAAGCATTTAAAACAACATGTACATAGACAATATATACTAAGAAAATAAGTTTAGCAAGTTCTTAGTTATATTAAGCTTTAAAAAAACATACACATTGAATGCTATTTTATAATGTGAAGTATAATAAAACATTTGTATGACATACATGGTGATCTTCTCTATTACTAATTAGTTGTGATCCAATGTAAGTATGTCCCATTTTGATAAAACAGCGTATTTCATACTTTAAAATAACAATATGATAATGAACATGGTTAAACGTCACTAAACAACAGTTCTGGATTTCAAGTTAGAATAAATGCAAAATCAATGTATACTAACCTTGTCATTATAATGCAATAACGAACCAAAGATTAAAAAATATGAAATTACCTCCCTATACATTGAAATACGAGATTATAATATCTGTAAAGCCGGTTTCAAACAAAGTATCTGCTAATTATATTAACTATATTGTTATGAACTCTGCGAAGCACGCATAGCCTAGAATATGCGCAAATGAATTTGCCATGCAATTTACTTGCTAAAATTATTTTTATCAATATAAATATATATAAATAGAGTTCGAGACATCACATTCATGCAAGGATTGACAATGAGAGGTATCAACATAGAACGGTCAGTTGGTAAGGAGACGATGGTTGTTTACACAGGTTCAGGCGTGGTCACAACTGTTGACAACTTTAATTTGCACATGCTTTCAGTCAACTACATACGACACACTGAAAATAAGATCACACTAATGTAATATTCGTTGATACTGATTTTCATTTAAATATATGTTTATTATCCCAATCCTTTACTAGCGTGTTTAAAACATCATATTTTACTGAGTAATAGTAACAGTTAAGCTCTACTTACTTTGGCTGTATTTTGGAGGAAGTCGCTTATCATAACCCTTAAATATACCGTCAAGCATGGAGGACCTGTACAATAAAAGTATATCCATATAAAACGATGTCTGCTTAATAGTCTCTTAATTAAAAAAAATAAATAATATCAAACAAAAAAAAACTATTTCAAAGGAACTTATTAGAATATAATAGTTTAGCAAACATTATTTTAGTTTTTCGAAGAAAGGTATATTAATTTCACCCATTTAGTTGTTTTTGCAACCCTAACCCTTTCTTTCCAACTATGGTTAATACTATTTGATCCTAAAGAACTTCAGCTTAACAAAGCTAACATATCTGATAATAACACTTCATTCGTTGACTTAGATCTCTCGATTGAAAATGGTGAAATAATTAGCAAAATCTATGACAAGAGAGATGATTTTAATTTTGACATTGTTAATTATCCCCACTTGGATGGGGATGTTCCCCGAGCAACTTCTTATGGGGTGTATTTGTCTGAACTTATTCGTTTTTCAAGAGTTTGTACTCGAGTTGAGGACTTTAATTTTCGTAACGTTTGTATAACTAAAAAGCATCTCAATCAGGGTTACCGTTACCATCAACTTCGTAAAACCTTTGCAAACTTTTATTACCGTAACCCTGATCTCCTTTCCAAATATAAAAGTAATTTAAGGACTCTTCTGCGACAAGGACTATCACAACCTGACTTCTATGGTGATGGGATTTATAAAATTCGTAAGATCCTTGGTCATGATCACTTTCATACTATCTTTGTTAAACTTGTTAAAATGTGTATCAAAAGAGGTTATGACCCTTTCATTTTGCAACGTACTGCATGCTTGGTGTTGGAGCCTTTTACAGTTCGCCACTATGCTTTCCTCTTTAATTGTACAATGACCGGACAGGCTGTGAACCCTATGATAACGCCTACCTAAATCCCATTGGGACGGTGGCGTTTGATGTTTGTCTATGATCTTTCTTGTCGTGCCCTTAATGATTTATTCTCTTGTTGCTCTGGCTTCTGCCAAGTCATTGAGTACCTTCATTGTGGTTTTCTAGGCTATTTTTTTTTGTATTATATTTACACGAACATTTTTGTGTTTTACTTATAATGCCTATTGATGCTGCCTTGTTGGTTAGAGATTAGATCATGGCGTGGATTTCTTTATTTAGACTGTCCTGTTTTAATAGGATGACAGTAAGATAAGTGTGAGGTTTGGTGGACCCTAGAACCAGTTTAACGCCCCACTGGTCTACTTTGCCACTGACCGTTCCAAGGCGGTAGCCCTATTGTCAACCCTTTTGTGTTTGTGATGTCTTGTGCATTTGTTATTACTTTTGCCTTCTTGTTTGTCTATTTGCGTGTTTGTTTCTGTGTTTTGTGGTTGACTGTCCTCCTTGAATGTTGCTTTCCCTGTCCGATCTTTTTATATTTCTTTGGCTTCTGCCAAGTCATTGAGTACATGTATTGTGGCTTTCTATGCATTTGGTTTAAATATGTATATACATATAATATAAAATAAGAGTAAAGTATCAAAACCAGCTTAGTGACAGTTTTAGCTCTTTTCTTGGAGCGCCACAGGACAATTGGTTATCACCTTTCATATTGTCTATGTATATAGATGGTTTAGAAGAATATTTTACACTAAATGGTTTTAAAGGAAGCAATACTGGAATGTTAAAGCTGTTGTTACTCTTATACGCTGATAACATAGTGATATTTTCGGATACTGAAAAGGGGCTACAAGGTAGGTTAGATATACTGTACAGTTGATGCCAGACATGGAAATTGGATGTAAATGTAAATGAAAGGAAGGTCATGTTTTTTTAAAAAAGGCGGTCAGATAAAACAGAACCTATCTTTCACATATAATAAAAATGTAATTGGAATCGTAAATAAATTTACCTATTTGGGAATTGTCATTACCACAGATGGTTCGAATTATTAAGTGGCCAGGCATTAAAGGCAATCTTCAAAATGAAGCCATATATAAATCAGTTTACAATTATCTGTCAGCCACGCTTGGACATTTTTGACCAACTGATTTTGCCATTTTATATTATGGCGCAGAGATATGAGAATACTCAAATGCGGAAAAGTTGGAGAAAGCACACCTTCAATATGTAAACAACTTGTATGTGTTAAAACACAAACTCAAAACCATTTCATATACGCAGAACTCGGGAGAGTCCTTTTAAAAATTCAAAGTATGGTTTATATTATCCGGTTCTGGTTAACAATTACACCTACGAGTGATCGCAAATATAAAAAAACATATGTAAAATATTATGTTAAATGATCTGATTATAAACCTTAATAAATTAAACTGGGCATTAAAGGCTGATCGGAACGAACAGGATTTAATGAAGTTTGGAGTAGAAAACATTTCCTTTTTCATTAATATATTTAAACAACAAATTTATGATATGTTTATACACAATTGGAAAGCTGAATTAACGGCTTCCACTAAAGCTAGTACATACAGAATAATATCCGATGTCAGGTTTAATTATTATCTAGATGTACTAAATATAAACAAAAATAGAGATTTGTTTACAAAACTGAGAGTCTTTAGTCACAGGTAAAAAATTGAAACTGGTCGCTTGCACAGACCAAATAAAACGCCAAGATCCGAACCAAAATGCCAGCTTTGTAATATACTAGAAGAAGCATTTCACTTCGTATTGGAGTGTTTACTATATCATGATAAGAGAAAAGAATATGTTAACAAATAGTTTTGGAAACGGCCAAACATACCAAACTGTATTGAACGTATGGCAACAGAAAACAAGAGTATATACTTATATTTAGTTATCGGTGGTACATTTTCAATCTTCTTTTTCTTACTTAATTTTCGATTCTGTGGTTCCACTACTCCAGCCGATAAAAGGCTCTGGGTATTGTTTAACCACTCATAGGATATGTTGTCTGCTTTTTAATTTAGTCTTTTGGCTGTTAATTGTGATATGCAGGCTTCATAACCGCTTGTACCAACTAAATTCCATTTTGTTTATTTCGCTCTTCGGGGCATAATATTTTGTTAGAGACTGGGATCATACGCCGCTGCACATGGGGGAGGAAAATCTCTATGTCCACCGCCGTATGCATGCCATCTTCGGGATGGTTAAAATTATGTACTATCGATTTTATGAATATTGAGTTCTGATCAACCCGGGGCAAAAGGGCGTGTTCGGACATTTCCAAAGGTCCATTATCATACTCTTTTATTAAAGAAACTAACAGTTTTCATTATTAACTGTGTTAAACGAAGAGACGACATGTTTTATCAATAAATATCCCTTTTCTCCATTTGTGCCCACAGATATAAATGTGTATTAATCAAAACTTAGGACTATTAATTTAAATATATATATTAAACAATTATATACTTAATAGTTGTCAAATACATTTTGACTAGTAAATATTCAGATGATCTTGAAACTCACCTACAAAACTATACAAAGTGTCATTAACTGGAATATATTGTGTGTATTTCATATACATGTCGATATGTATGTACTATTTGCATGTGAACTGTTAGGCATAATGCCTTATGTTTGAATAATATATCTATCTATCTATATATATACACATGATCATCTGTGTGTTATACTTGTATTGCCTAATAATGCTGCCTTGTATATTAGAGAATATAACAAGGCGGGGATTTCTTTATTTACACTGTCCCGGTGGGATGCCAATAGTTTAAATGGGAGATTTGGTCCACCATAGGACGTGAGGTAGCCCTCCTGTTCGACTTGTATATCTACTTTGCAAGGTTGCTTGTGATTGTCCGAAGTCAAATCATATGTGCTTCATGATGTGGAAAGCGGCAACTTATTTGGCCTTTTGTTGTTCTTTGTTTCTGTGTGTGTTTGTGGTTGACTGTCGTCCTTGAATGCTGCTTTTCCTGTTCGATACCCGTTTTTCTAATTTAAACTGTAAACAGGATGTTATGAAACATATCAGTATTATATTTGAACTCACACTGTAATGTTTGTTTCACTGTCACTGTAACCACGTGCTCCCAGCATAAGAATCAAGTGTACTGCTAGTATTCCGGCAATCATTGTTTAATCTCATATACCCAGTACACGAATCAGAAGTCCCTGCGAATAAACATAATGATACGTCACTGCAATGCAAACTTGAAAGCTACTTACGCCATTGCTGACACTTAAACTAAAGTAATTCAGAGATGGGGTCCCCGCCAAAAAACAAATCAGTTGACACTGAAATAGAAGTTACCTGTTAGAATAAATCGCATAAAAATAAATATAAAAAGATCGGACAGGAAAAATAGCATTCAAGGAGGACAGTCAACCACGAAACACAGAAACAAACACGCAAACAGACAAAAAGAAGGCAAAAGCAATAATAAATGCAAACGACATCACAAACACAAAAGGGTTGAAAAGCATACATGATAAAAATAAGCCTATAGGAACCGCAGCACTCAAACGCAATGGGTGCCATGTCGGTTTATTGTGCGGTTTCTAAATGACCACATACGAGGGATCATAACGAAATAGGTGGACATTTCTTATAACTTGTTAACGGTTTGGAATATCGCATTTGAATTGTGTATTTGATTATTTCATCTTCTTTCTGTGTTTTGTGGTTTACTGTCCTCCTTGAATGCTACTTTCCCTGTCCGATCTTTTTATATTTCTTTCACGTTTACAAATAAGTACCACTATTCTGGAAACGCAGAGCACGCATTACTCGTGCGGAAAATGACGCCAAAATGTGTTTGCAGCTAGAATGACGTCATTTGAACTGTTGGATGGTTTTCCGACGTCATTTTCACTCAGATTTCGCATACGGTGTAGTTGTTTAACAAAATTAACAAAAAAACAACGACGTATTTATGGCGTCAGCTGAAACTACAGAAACACGCGCAGTAATCAATTTTTGCGTAAATTTATTAACGACCCCTACGCAGACAATACAATATATGAAAAATGCGGTCGCTGGTTTTCTAGCGGCACAAACATTTCAGAGATGGACGGGAATCGACTTTAGACGACAAGGGAAGAGATCGACCAACAATTATCGGGCCGGCGTTAGTGACGTCAGTTAAATAACTCGTCAATCAAGACAGACGCATGACAATTAGGGAGCTTTCAGATGAAATAGAGGTCAGCTATGGATCAGTGTGGACTATTATCATCTTAACATGTAAAGAGTATGCGCCCGTTGGTGCCCCGCCTATTGACGGATAATCAAAGAGAGCGCTGGGTAGAAGATTCACACAAATTCCTTAGAAGATACAGATGTGAAGGTGATGACTTTTTGGACTGTATCATTACTACGGATGGAACATGATTGTGGATGTTTGACCCAGAGACGAAACAACAATCATCTGCCAGAAAGGCTTGAGTAAACCAATGTGGCGGGAAGTTCATGTGCATTATGTTCGCTGACAGACGGGGCATGCTACTGACACACGCCGTCCCAAACAATAACAAGGTCAATTCGGAGTATAACTCAACGTTAAGCTCAATTTAAATTATATTTTAATAATATCGGATTTTAATTTAGTATGATATTTTTATTTTTTATCTTACTCTTTAAAAATTTTAATATTTTTTTTGACACGATAAACATTTTGGAAACTACGTTTTCAGTATTGATATGAAATGAAATAAACCTTTATTCGCTGCTAAACTATTTACAAAATAAATCGAAATTGTATAAAGAATGTTTTAAATGTTGTTAGCTCCGTTAATCGAAGCGCAATGTTTAATAAGTATGTGCGGTCTTGTGCAAGCATTGAAAAAGAAGCGCCCAGGCCTTTCTATCAGCTATTTCCTTCTACACCAAGATAGTGCCCCTCCCCATGTGTAGGCAACAACGCAACTGAAACTGTCCCTGATTGACCTGCAGATTATCAGCCACCCACCGTATTCACCCGACCTGGCGCCGATGGATTTTGTCATATTCCCGCAGGTATTTTAATATTTTAATAAAATAAAATGAATAAAATACAGGATAAGAACCTTATTGCAGCGTAGCTAAAACTGCGATCAATATTGGTAATACCTTCATTTCACAAAGAAATAGTATTGACATACAAATAATAATAATACGATAACGCTGAATATTAATTAGTTTACTGTTTAATAATGATTAAGTTTGGTAAATAATGTATTGCAATTTACCCTAATACTGTAAGAAGTGTGTACGATGCAGTAACGAGTTTATTTAATACTACGAAACTTTCATGTAAACTTTGACGATTGTGCGATGAAATTATGTACACATATGCGAAATATATGTTAATATTTTATAGTTACAATTCATATAAATTGAACACACCGATCAATAGTTATAAGAAAAGTCTATGCATTTTTTGATCATCCCTCGTACAAGTAGCACTATATAGGTCCGTTCTGTACCAGAAACAAAGAGCAAAATAAATATACAATGAAAAGAGCAATATACATCACAAAGAGTGACGAAGACAGGGTTACCGCCTTGGAACGGTCAAAATGCAAAATGGCATACTGGTTAGCTTAATCGATTCGATGTGTACACAACCTCGCTAGTATACTGGCGTCAGCGCCCAAATTGTCTAGCCTGTGTAAATACAAGTGCATCGCATCAAATCAAAATCTCTAACAAGTCCATATCCATAAAAAATAGAAAATAATACACCTATATTTTGTTTTAAAATATATAATAAATTCATACTTAGATGGAAGCAGAATTGTACGGAATAACAACAGCAGTTGTAGTAAAAGGGGATACCAATCTAGGGTACGACGCTAGTTGCTTATTATGTTATTGAATGTGTCATATAACAATCTTACATTCATATCCGTTATATCAAGCAAGCACTCGTGGTATATGAATTATTGATGGTTATCACAAACACTTGTGAATTACAATAAAATTACCAGGATGTTTAAACGATGGAAGATCTATTTTAAATTGACGTATAACGATTCAACAAGTGTATCAACTAAGAGATCGCTTCACCTTTTAAATGATATGCAATTTGCACGTACGTAGGAGGGAATCACTAGGTTGTTTAGCTGAACAAACAGAAAAAAACTACTACTGACACCTTTATTAATACATCCATTTGGTTGTCTGTTGCCATTTTAGTTTGCACACAAATAATTCTATTGGGATAATATATTAACACATAGAAGCAACAACATTCAATTCCAGAAATTACTACTATGATTATTGTGGTGAAAACTGCATTCATTCCAGCGTGCTCCCACAGTGAGCATCTTCGATAGCCTAAGGGTAAAAATGAAAAGAAACACGGGACGTCACAACTGCTAGTGCTCATTGTAAGATGTATCAGCCGTTTTGGTATTTTATCGTCAAACCATTTCAATGTATGTTCAGGCAAGTAGGTGATAAAACTGTTCTTCTACCAGTTAAAGAATCTAAAATGCATGTAGTTATTCCAATATCCTTATTCCGATACTGTAATAATGCATTTCGAACAAATCAACATCCCCGAAATTACAATTAATGTGTACCTCTACGATTGCGACGAATTTCATTCGACTCAAAGTTTGGCTTATGCACGTGACTTCCAAATAAAGAATGTTTTATCACCTCGCGCTTTCCGAGGCAAAAAAATGTGCGGAGAAAAATGTAGGCCAAACACGTAAATAGTTATAAGCCACGTGGAAATTTGATAATAATAACATCGTTAAAGCTTCCTCCATTATAGTGTTTACTCCATTGTTAACATTTTCACTTCATAGCCTCTAATACTAGAGCACATGATCGAGCGTGGCACAGCAGTACAAAACCGCCTTCTCGGTTACTATACTCACCAAAATAAAAAAGTACCCCATTTGTTTGCTGGTATTCCCATAGGCCATTTTTTGAGGGCGTAGGACAGCTTAAACAGGGCTTCAATCAAACAATGTTCGATGCTTTTAAGCACACTTTACTGAGTACTATTCATTCCTTTAAACAATTCCAAATTTTGTCAAGCAATCCTCTTTTAGGGATGCTATGGAAACCTGAAAGGCAGGTAATTTGATGATTTTTGATAATCAAAAGCTGCTACTTACATAATTGGTGTAGTATTTTTCTGTGATTTTTTTCTAAAGCAACGTATAGAGGATATTGTCTTGGACAAACTGAGGTAATGTTTGTAGATTTTATTTGTTTTTATCAAAAATGCATGGTTTAAGAAAAAGGGGAACAACTCCCATTTATACTGAACTTTTCAAAAAAATCATTTGTTTGTGGTCGATATAATTATTCTGTATACATCATTTATTATTTCCTGTTTGGCTGTATATATAATAAGGGAAAGAAAAAGGGGTACTTTTTATTTTTGCTCAGTATATGATACATTTAATAGTAATAATTTTAGGATAAAAGCCACACAATGACATGTTTTGAATCTATAATTTGAATGATTTTTTGATAACCTCAATGATGATGAATGCGCATTTTAATTACTCGCATTTTAGTAATTAAAAGATCCGCAAACATAAATTATGAAAGAATGCCATGCATGAATTACGTGATAATTCGCCTCACGTTTGTTTGGTTGTTAAGACGTGTATTATGGAAACTACAAAGCCATTGACAACATACTAGTGACTATTCCTTAAGAGAGGTCAATTATTACATTCCTTGTGATTTGTAACCGTGTATTATAACAGTATATATACAAGTCAAACAGAAAATAATAATAATTGAAGCCGTTAAATGATAAAGCATTAGCTTTGCCGAACTGTTGGTAATCCGGTCATATCAGTTCAGTCACCTTGACCATGTTGACACTTAAGTTTAACTATAGGACAGTATAGTAAGCCTGCTGTGTGCATAATAACATACCTATAATTAATTGTTTTTTAAAATGTTTAAATTTAATATATCTAGTCATTGACTTCTGCATAATATTCGAGGAAAATTATTTTTTATTATTTAAAAAACAACAACTGTATTCATAACAAATTGTATTTAATGGATATCTATAGATATCTTTGTTATATATATGTGTGTGTGGAAGATTTCCGCTCTTTTTACTCCTTTCAAGAAACAAGAGGCCCAAGAGGGCCTGTGGACGCTCTACTGGCTAAAACAGCTCTATAGATTTAGATAGATATAGCTAGATATAGCTCTCTTCTCCTATAGATTTAACAAAGGAAAATACAATATAGCATTTTTCAACAAATCAAGGGCCATAACTCTGTTATTACTAACAAGATCAAGCTGTTTTTCGAAATTGTCCAAGATTTCATTGATATACTGCACTTTGCACAACTAGACATCATACGGAGGCTTTCGTAGAAATCCAACAAGCCGTTTAAGAGGAGTAGCGCCGATAAGAAATTTAAAATAAAAATGTCAAAGGGCCATAACTCAGTCAAAAATCAGCGAACTGGAACAAAAGCATGATATGCACAACTAGACATCTTACCGATGCTTCCTGCCAAGTTTCGTCGAAATTCAACAAGGCATTTAAGATGAGTAGCGCCGACAAGAAATTTTAAAGTAAGTGTCAAGTAATTAAAAAGATAATGAAATTTTTTTTTAAAAAATTAAAAAAAAATTCGAATCTATCAAAAAAAAAAAAAAAAAAAAAAAAAAAAAAAAAATTGAGAAAAAAAAAATCAAATTAAAAAGAAAAACATTTAATTTTTTTTATTTTTTTTAAAGATTGTTACCCCCGGGGCGTGTCCAAATTTGACACCAGGGTCACCATTTGAACAAACTTGGTAGAGGGCCATAAGCTGATGCTACATGTAATACATGAGAGCTCTGTGCCATGTGGTTCCAGAGAAGAAGATTTTGTTCAGTTTTTTCCTATACAACCTAAGTAAAACTGTGACCCCCAGGGTGGGGCCAAATGTGACCAATGGGTCACCATTTGAACACACTTGGTAGAAGACCATAAGCTTATAGCAAATGCAAAATATTAAACCTCTGGCTCTTGCAGTTTCAGAGAAGAAGATTTTTTCAGTTTTTCCCTATACATGTCTATGTAGAACAAATGACCCTTAGGGCGGGGTCAAATGTGACCCCAGGGTCACCATTTGAACAAACTTGGTAAAGGACCATAAGCTTATAGCAACAGCAAAATATTAAACCTCTGGCTCTTGCAGTTTCAGAGAAGAAGATTTTTTAAGTTTTTCCCTATACATGTCTATGTAAAACATGTGACCCTTGGGCGAGGGTCACCATTTTAACAAACTTAGTAGTGGACCATAAGCTGATGCTACATGTAATACATGACAGCTCTGTGCCATGTGGTTCCTGAGAAGAATATTTTTTTCAGTTTTTCCCTATACAAGCCTATGTAAAACTGTGACCCCAGGGGTGGGGCCAAATGTGACCCCTGGGTCACCATTTGAACAAACTCGGTAGAGGACCACAGGCTTATAGCAAATGTAAAATATTAAACCTCTGGCTCTTGCAGTTTCAGAGAAGAAGATTTTTTAAGTTTTTATTTAATTTTTTAAGACATACATGTCTATGTAAAACATGTGACCATTGGGGCGGGGCCAAATGTGACCCGAGGGTCACCATTTGAACAAACTTGGTAAAGGACCATAAGCTTATAGTAAATGCAAAATATCAAACCTCTGGCTGTTGTAGTTTCCGAGAAGAAGATTTTTTTAAAAAAATTCTATATAAGTCTATGTAAAACTGTGACCCCCGGGGCGGAGACAAATTTGACCCCAGTGTCAGCATTTGAACAAACTTAGTAGAGGACCATAAGCTGATGCTACACGTAATACATGAGAGCTCTGTGCCTTGTGGTTTTAGAGAAGAAGATTTTTTAAAGTTTTTTCCTATATGTCTATATGAAAAACATGCAAAACCTAAATATACAAACTTTGGACCCCCGGGGCACGGCCATTTTTGATTTCAGGGACTTTATTTGAACAAACTTGACAGTCTAGGCGTTGGCGATCATTTTAAAAGATAAACTGTTGAAATCTGTCCAGCGGTTCTGGAGAAAAAGGTTTTTTAAGGTTTTGAATATATATGGTAATGACAGCCATCTTGAATGTAGCACTGACCGAATTTTAACAAATCTAAAAAACATTTATCTAAGGATCATCCATGTGAAGTTTGGACAAAATTAGCCAAGCGGTTTCTGAGGAGAAGTCGTTTGAAGAAAAGTTAACGGACGACAGACGACAGACGACAGACAGACAGACGGACGACGGACGACAGACAACACACCATCCCATAAGCTCTGCTGGCCGTTGGCCAGTAGAGCTAAAAAATGGGTACTAAATTTAAACGAGAAATACAATGAATGTCCATTATCAAAACTTTAAATAAAACAACATACATGCGAGGGCTCCTTCCAATTACTAATTAATGAAAATACCTAATGCGATGGTTATTGTTTTTTGGAGGGTATTGTTTGTTTGTTTGTTTTTGTTATTTTTTGGGGTATTGCTTTTGTTTTGTTGCTGTACCCTCTTTTATTATGAACGGTTAAAATGCAATCTATATAAACAAATATATCATCATCGGGCAGAAATCTTCCATACAAAAACATGGGATTATCTTAAGTTTACACTTTAAAATATATGTTTTAAATCGAAATGTATATACAAACCATGTATGACAAAACATTGAAAATAACGATAGTATATTAAACAAAATATAAGTGCAACTACCCAAACACAACTATTTATGGTGGAAAGGGTATTTGTTCCGGTTTCAAGCCATCATTTCCAACAAAGCTTCAACCAGTGTCCACGAGGTACTGACAATAAGGTCAGAGTGAAGTTTGGTACACCCTAAACCCTGGTACAATCCCCCAAACGCGGCCTTTTTGGCCACTGAACGTTCTAATAAGGTAGCCCTAATGTCAACCCTTTTATTATGTCTCTGATGTCATTTACCTTGCCTTTAATTTATGCTTGAACTACTTTTAGGAATTTGTGCAGATTAGAACGATTAAATACTGGCGATTTGCCAAATTGATTCGCGCGTTTTGTTCACGCCCATAAAGGCGAGGTTTGCGCAACATCATGTTATAAATAAACATACAAAATCAATAAACCAGTTATACTTGTTGACGTAACTTGCTGTTTCTCCTAATTCTCAATAATTAAGGAATTAATGTTAATTAACTTCGAAATATATTTTGAAAGACTCATAGTCTCTCTCAAAGTCTCGCAATAATCGGCCCCAACGTGAGGGGAGATTTCAAAATTCCTTTTTTCCCCCAGACCCTGGTTCTGGATCCGCATAGCATAGCGTAGCGAAGAAATCAGAAGCGGGCCGGGTGACTGAGTCTTCCTCGTTTGCAATACAGTGCTGACCTACGATGCCATTGCGTTCGGAAGCTGTGGTTTCTATAGGACCCTATATCTCGCTTTTGGAAAATATGTGATATGATTGTGATTGATTGTGTGGCGTAGGTCGCAGTCGACACAAAACTGATATATTAACTTTATTACAAGCCTTTATTTGTTTAATATACTGAGACATAAGTTTATGATCCTCTACCTAGTTTGTTCAAATGGCGACAACGGGGTCAAATATGGCCACAACGGAAATTTCATACAGAGGTATCACTACTTTAGTAATCAACACAGATAAGGGAGATCCTTCGGCAGCAACATACACAGCCAAGAGAATGAAGTACCAGACTCGGTTTTATTGTTTTTGTTCATGAGAGGTTATATATGACAACACCTCTCACACCTCCTAGCACCGACATAAGCGGTAATTTGCTTTTATAATTAATATACTGAGATAAGGAAGAAAGTGTTTGGTTGCCCGGTTTTGACTTTTAAGAACTCAAAACTCTGTTAGTAAAGGACATTTCATACAAAGTTATCACTACTTTAGTAATCAACACAGATAAGGGTGATCCTTCGGCAGCAACATACACAGCCAATAGAATGAAGTACCTGACTCGGTTTTATTGAGTCTGTTCATGAGAGGTTATGTAAGACAACACCTCTCAAGGCTCCTAGCACCGGCTAAAGCGGTATTTTGCTTCAAATCCAAATATACTGGGCTCGTTGATGATCCCAAAAGACCAGTAAAATAACACTGAGAGACTTTTTACAGTCACCACGTTGCACTAAACGAACCCTGGTGTTCATGTTAATAATTATTCATAATGCATACATTGTGTATATTTTAAAACTTGTTTTGCTAAAATTGTTACTACAGCGTTTTGAATATTTATAACAATAGATGTGCAAACTTTCTCATTTTGAATCATTATGCATTGTATGAATGTGTGTTACGCTTTATCAAACTACTGTTTTCTGACACCAGTACGTGATACAAACATATATTTAACATACATATAACGTATATAACTTACCTAATTACGCTTTATATATTCTTATTCCAATATAGTGTATTACCTATATATTTATTAGTCAGAAAAAAACATATATAAATGTATATATTCCTATTTGTATTATACTTGTTCTCGACTTTATCACGGTAAGTTATACTGTGTTAACTAACACAATGACAGTTGCTAATAAATACATTATACGACATTTGAAGTGATTATCGATCCTTATCGATCAAATATTTACACGATACCCGTTTCATTTATATGCATTTTAAGTATCCAATTAATATCAAGTTGTTCACATTATTAGTATAGGTCATCACTGAAGGTAAAGTGCGAATCGATTTTGAGTTTGTAGATAGTCAACCCTGACTATGTTTATACGTACATGCATATGTTGATGTTTAATTTTCTTCCGTCAAATAAACCTGATAAAATCAAACGCAATATTATGATAAATAGAGTCGAAGAGGGTCTATTGAAAAATCCACATATTAAATCATTAAGTCACTCACTTAAATTAAGTTGGATTAAAAACAAAAAACGTCTAGATCCTGATAAGTTTGCGCCATGGAAAACAATTGGACGATTTGGAAAAAAACGTAGGATATACACTTTGGCATCTACATAAACACGGTCTTATAAAAGTAGGCGATCATGTAAATAGCTTCTGGAAAAATGTGATACTGTCTTGGGCAATGATACAGGAAAATTCAAATAAATAGGCGGTGGAGGTTTTATCATAACCAATATTTTATAACACAAATATAAAAGTGTGGTTAGTGCAGTCCCGAGTGATTGGGAAAGACGTATATGAAACCAAACTAAGATCGAACATCCAATAAATAATAATGTTATAAAAGGGCCAAACAAGTAAATCAGATGTTTTATCCTCCGTTTTTGAAGTCAGTCGTCGAATCACCTAGCAATTCCCAAAACAAATGGGAAACAGATTTGGACATAACCTTAAATATCGAGGATTGGAATGCATCATATAAACAAACATTTATTTCCGTAGACGATACATACCTCCAATATTTGCAATTCAAAATTTTGGACGATTTGGAAGAAATTGTAGGATATAAAGAATAGAAAAAATCAAATAATTCGGCGGAATTACATAGAATTATTTTAACAATGCAAAATTACATAAATGTGGAATGTCAGAAACCAAACTGTGTCCTTTGTTTAATAATTCTAAAGAAACTATTTACATTTATTTTACGACTGCATCTTTTCCAGAAATTTTCTTATAGAGCTGTCCGGTCATCTGAAGGAAGAATGTAATATTTCGTTAGAATTAGAACCGAAGGTTATGATTCTAGGCCCTAAATGTTTAACATATATTGACAATATTTTATATATTTTAGCGCTTCTCTATAAAAAGTATATTTATTCTTGCAAATTGAGAAGATATCTTCCAATCTACTCTATGTATATAGAACAAGTTAAAAGAATAATAAATATTGAATTGTTCTCAATATTTATGTACCCCTTAGCAAAAGGTAATATTATTAAAAAAAATATGGAATGTGATTCAGGATATGATTTTAACTATAGGTTACTTAGCAGTAATTAGCAATACGTTATATTTATGATCATGCAATGTATGAATAAATTCTTAATAGAGGGCAGAGGTATTATTACAAATAACACTTGTATGAAAAAAAGTACGATAATGGACCTTTGGAAACGACCGAGCACGACACATACGAAATATTGCAGTCTCGGTTTGATTGAGACTGTTCATGAGCGGTAGTGAAATATGCTAGCTACCGCTCGCGCCTCTAGCCCCAGGTTGGGCAGAACTCAAAATTCATAAAAATCAACAGTACAGAATTTTAACCTTCCCGAAGACGGCAAGCATATGGCGGTGGATATAGCAATATTTGTATCTTTATTTCATCCCCTATATCAAGCGGCGTATGGTCCCAGGATCATAACAATCACATCTTATTGTTTGTCAAAAAATGTATGTAAACTTGATATTTGAAATAAAATGTTAAACAAATAAAATCTACCTAGTTCACCGTAAATAAAAACATTTGACCTTTTCACCCCAAGCAGAAACTTACACAATTTCATATGTACCCGTTCAATCTGATTTGCTTTACAAAACAAACATACTTCTATACCATAATTTAGTATGGGTGCGACCAGCTTATCAATTAATTCAAGTGTATGTATCGGGGATATGTTAACAAACCTATACAGGCATTTATTTATTTTGAAAATTGCTTTGACAATGTTAGATGAAGTGTCCCCGTATTTAAAAGCAAGGTTTCGGGCTAACATTCCACTTTTTCTGAATTATATTACTTCTTTTTCAGTGTTAACGGTTAATTTCCAACGGTTACAATATTCGTATACTTTACTACTCAAAGTGTGCTAAGGATCACTTTCCTGCTGTCTACATTTCTTGCTGAAATAAATAGCATTATTTTTATTTTACATGAAATTATTTAAGGCAGTGTATGGTCATGTAATATCATGACTTGATTCAAATTAATATCGTTATTGTAATACAATTATATGGAAGAATAAAAGTGATCCTTAGCAAATGTTGAGTAGTATATATTAAGATTTGTTTGAAGTTCATCGGCATTTTTAACAAATATAATTATTTCATCTGCATATAATAAAATACATATCTTGAGCGCGTCTATATCAATTCCATTAGATCCTTTAAGATAAAATTCCTCTTCCAGGTCATTAAGATACATGGAAAATAAAAAGGAGACATGTTTTCACCTTGACGTACGCCTAAGCGACATTGGAATGCATCACTTAGTGTTGTATTAGCCTTAACCTTTGATTAAACATGGTTGTACACTGAACGGATAACATTTAACATTTTCCCTCTAATGCCAAGTTTTATTAATTTATACCAGACATTTTTCAGAACTATATAGTCAAAGGCGCAGAATAAGTGTTCACCTTTGTTTAATAGGTGCGATATAATACCGTGCTGGGCAAATATGTTATCAACAGTGTTCATGCCTGCTCTAAAACTGACCTGTGACTCGATATATACACTATAGTTTTCGGCCCATATCGTAAGTCTATTATTTAATATGGGCGTAAACAGTTTTCCTAGTGTGCTCATCTATGTAATACCTCTAAAGTTATTCACATTGTTAGTGCTTCCCTTTTTGTGTATTAGAACAATGTAACCTTCGCTCCAAGTTTCTGGGAAGTATCCAACATCGAGAATAATATTAAATAATTTGTTTAAATACGGCATAAGGTCGTATATACCATGTATGTAAAACCCGTTTATTAGCCTGTCTGGCCGTCCACTCCTACTTTGACCTAGTTGAGAGACTGCCTTTTTAATTTCAGCAATATTGATAACGACATTTATTTCAGCGAACATGATATCGTGAATTTTACAATCGTTCATTGAAATGTAGTATATCATCATCAGCTTGAAAAAATGGTTAAGTTTGGGTTATTAATTGCTTTAGAGTAGGTTGCGAACGTATGTCTTGTTATATTATCAGGTTTCCTGGGAGAGACAGTCTCTTTTAATAATTTTAAATACAATTTCTCTTTCTTTAACTTTGCATTAATAAGCTTGGCAGTTTTAGTTACATCTTGTTCGAAGAGATATTTTCTTATCACATTTTAATATTTAGTTCTTGCATGAACCATATGTTGACGATTTACTTCGTTTTTATTCTTTCTAATTATGTTAAGTAACTCAAATAATTGTTTACGACCACTTCCACAAGCATTTTCAAACGATTCATCTGCTCTCTTATTATTTATTTAAACAATATTTTATTCAAGTACCGAATGGGATTGGACAACAGGCAATGCCTATGTATGACCTCTCCCTCTTATCATTAATACTTTTTGAAACTTCTTTTTCAAATAACGGAGTTCGTCCATGACAACAATAAAATATTTAACTGCATCGTCAATTTTGTCACTTACAGTTTCTAGGTTGTTTGATAAATGTATAATTTTACATACACAATCTGTATCCATAGTTCCATTGGTAGTATTATGATTAAAGGTAATGAATAAATTAACAACTTTTAATATTGTTGTTTTGGGGAAAATAAATGATTTTTAGAAATTATCAAAAATCTCGAACTCATTTTAATTAACAGAAAAAATGTATATCAACATTTTCATTCTTTTATTTAATGCAGAAAACCTGGCGATGTCCAGTTAAATGCATCATTCCCTACACATTCTGTGTAACCGTTTGAAAATGGTATGTTGTCAATTTCATAAGTAAGCCCATGAAGAACTATTCTTGCGGTGCTTAAATTATTTATATCATTAATAACACAATTTTACTTTCACTTGATGGACAATTTTACTGTACCGTCCAACCTGTATTGAACTTGCATTAACGAGTAGACGATAATGTATTTATACACAGATATACACAGATATAATCTTGAAGGATACTCGGCAATCTTGATGCGTCCCGTTAGATTTTGTTTTTATATAATTTGCATTTGTTCATTCCTTAATATTAATTGTAAGAACAGTATACAGGTATATAGCAAAATGTTTATTATATATCAACAATAATAAATTAACACCTATGGTAGATTAACAAAGAACAGTTGAAAGTTCACATTTGTATTTAAATATATACAAGCAGGTTTAAACTCAAAACGATACTGGATTAATAAAGTCTGGAATGAGTGTGTTGAAAAATAGGTTTATATTTATATTTGTAAAGTGTGCGGTGGGATGGTTCCCCGACCTACAACACACTCATTGACGGGGAAAATAAATGGGCTTACCATTATTGGTAGCTGGAAAAGATTGCCATGTGTCCCTTTATTTAAATATTAACATTGTCCGTTACATAAGGCTACTCACGTATGTTATCTCTTTTCCTTTTGATTGTTCCGTGTTCTATCACTTCTAGATCGTCGGATTAGTGCAGTGTGGCGGCAGTAAAACGTCTCCCCGCGCTTGCAATCAGTACTGTTATTCATTCGATCTTTGGAGATCGCTGAGCCCGATACTTATATTTAGTTATCGGTGGTACATTTTCAATTTCTTTCGTTTTCTTACTTAATTTTTGATTCGGTGGTTCCACTACTCCGGCCTATAAAAGGCTCTGGGTATTGTTTAACCACTTATAGGATATGTTGTCTGCTTTTTAATTTAGTCTTTTGGCTGTTACTTGTGATACGCAGGCTTCATAACCGCTGCTCCCAACTAAATTCCATTATTTTTATTTCGCTCTTCGGGGCATTTAATTTTATTGGATACTGGGACCATACGCCGTACGACATGGGGAAGCAAATAACTCCATGTCCACCGCCGTATGCATGCCATCTTTGGGATGGTTAAAAGTGTATACTGTTGATTTTATGAATATTGAGTTCTGCTCAACCCGGGGCTAGAGGGCGTGAGCGGTAGCCAGCATATTTCACTACCGCTCATGAACAGTCTCAATCAAACCGAGACTGCAATATTTCGTATGTGTCGTGCTCGGCCGTTTCCAAAGGTCCATTATCATACTTTTTTTATAGCACAGTGGCGTTGCTTGTGCAGTGTGGCGGCAGTAAAACGTCTCCCTGCGCTTGCAATCAGTACTGTTATTCATTCGATCTTTGGAGATCGCTGAGCCCGATACTTATATTTAGTTATCGCTGGTACATTTTCAATTTCTTTTGTTTTCTTACTTAATTTTTGATTCGGTGGTTCCACTACTCCGGCCTATAAAAGGCTCTGTGTATTGTTTAATCACTTATAGGATATGTTGTCTCCTTTTTAATTTAGTCTTTTGGCTGTTACTTGTGATACGCAGGCTTCATAACCGCTGCTCCCAACTAAATTCCATTATTTTTATTTCGCTCTTCGGGGCATTTACTTTTATTAGATACTGGGACCATACGCCGTACGACATGGGGAAGCAAATAACTCCATATCCACCACCGTATGCATGCCATCTTTGGGATGGTTAAAATTGTGTACTGTTGATTTTATGAATATTGAGTTCTGCTCAACCCGGGGCTAGAGGGCGTGAGCGGTAGCCAGCATATTTCACTACCGCTCATGAACAGTCTCAATCAAACCGAGACTGCAATATTTCGTATGTGTCGTGCTCGGCCATTTCCAAAGGTCCATTATCATACTTTTTTTATAGCACAGTGGCGTTGCTTGTGCAGTGTGGCGGCAGTAAAACGTCTCCCCGCGCTTGCAATCAGTACTGTTATTCATTCGATCTTTGGAGATCGCTGAGCCCGATACTTATATTTAGTTATCGGTGGTACATTTTCAATTTCTTTTGTTTTCTTACATAATTTTTGATTCGGTGGTTCCTCTACTCCGGCCTATAAAAGGCTCTGGGTATTGTTTAACCACTTATAGGATATGTTGTCTGCTTTTTAATTTATTCTTTTGGGTGTTACTTGTGATATGCAGGCTTCATAACCGCTGCTCCCAACCAAATTCCATTATTTTTATTTCGCTCTTCGGGGCATTTAATTTTATTAGATACTGGGACTATACGCCGTACGACATGGGGAAGCAAATAACTCCATGTCCACCGCCGTATGCATGCCATCTTTGGGATGGTTAAAATTGTGTACTGTTGATTTTATGAATATTGAGTTCTGCTCAACCCGGGGCTAGAGGGCGTGAGCGGTAGCCAGCATATTTCACTACCGCTCATGAACAGTCTCAATCAAACCGAGACTGCAATATTTCGTATGTGTCGTGCTCGGCCGTTTCCAAAGGTCCATTACCATACTTTTTTTATAGCACAGTGGCGTTGCTTGTGCAGTGTGGCGGCAGTAAAACGTCTCCCCGCGCTTGCAATCAGTACTGTTATTCATTCGATCTTTGGAGATCGCTGAGCCCGATACTTATATTTAGTTATCGGTGTTACATTTTCAATTTCTTTTGTTTTCTTACTTAATTTTTGATTCGGTGGTTCCACTACTCCGGCCTATAAAAGGCTCTGGGTATTGTTTAACCACTTATAGGATATGTTGTCTGCTTTTTGATTTAGTCTTTTGGCTGTACTTGTGATACGCAGGCTTCATAACCGCTGCTCCCAACTAAATTCCATTATTTTTATTTCGCTCTTCGGGGCATTTAATTTTATTGGATACTGGGACCATACGCCGTACGACATGGGGAAGCAAATAACTCCATGTCCACCGCCGTATGCATGCCATCTTTGGGATGGTTAAAATTGTGTACTGTTGATTTTATGAATATTGAGTTCTGCTCAACCCGGGGCTAGAGGGCGTGAGCGGAAGCAAGCATATTTCACTACCGCTCATGAACAGTCTCAATCAAACCGAGACTGCAATATTTCGCATGTGTCGTGCTCGGCCGTTTCCAAAGGTCCATTATCATACTTTTTTTAACTGTATAATCATCATTACGTGGTCCGAGTATTAACTTTCATACCCCATCCAACCCCTTCTCCAATAAGCGAAAACGGGGTGGGATGGGGTATGAAATAAAACCGTAATTTCGGCTTAGAAAGTTTGCATGTTGTAAATTTAAAACATTTAATGGGTAATATTAAACAGGTTATATCATTTGTCAGTGTTTTATTGTCGAAATATCCGTTATAAGATCGTGTTAATATAAGATTTTCCATCGATTAATGGAATTAAGGTGGGACTACGTAATGATTTTGGCTAAATCACATATACATACATATATGTTTGTCCAAAATCATCGACCGTTTCAAGTTATTTTTAGAACATTGAGCCCTATTGACAGTCTGAGATGACATACCATCCCCTATTGACAGTCTGCGATGACATTCCATCCCCTATTGACAGTCTGAGATGACATCCTAAGACTGAAACAGCAAAACGGATTTTCATGAAACATGGACACAATGTTTCGTGACTTGTCCGATAAAATGCTCTGAGTATTGTTTAACCACTTATAGGATATGTTGTCTGCTTTTAAGTTTAGTCTTTTGGCTGTTACTTGAGATACGCAGGCTTTTTCTATCTTGACGATATTATCACGATAATATGAAGCCTTCTGAGGTAGAAAAGTAAAACTATAGTTCGCACTAAAATGAGCAATTTTATTGAAACAATCACAGTTTCGTAAATTGTTTCGCAACAGCGTCGGTGATAATTAAATATCGGCATACGTTGCAGAATTCATCAACATAATTAGTCTTTGTCACCTGCTAGCCAGGGTGAAATTATTGATGCCTTTAATAATACTTCTCGGTATCTTGATGACATACTCAATATTGATAATCCGTTCTTTGCTCATATGGTTACTAACATTTATCCACCAGAGCTCACATTGAATAAAGCCATCAGTTGGGATAAAGTAGTAGCATTTCTCGATCTTCATCTCTCGATTTCAAATGATTGTATTCATACTAAAATCTATGATAAGAGAGATGATTTCAATTTTAACATCGTTAACTATCCATACCTGGATGGAGATGTACCTCGTGCTACCTCATACGGGGTGTATATCTCCCAGCTTATTCGATTTGCTGGAGCGTGTTATGATGTTATAGACTTCAATGATCGAAATCAAGTTATTACAAGTAAACTTCTTCAGCAGGGTTTTCGTTATCACAAACCACGTAGATCTTTCTCTAAATTCTACCGCCGCAACCAGGGCCTGCTGGAAAAGTACAACACCAACCATAAGACACTTCTGCGACTAGGCATATCACAAACCTCATTTTATGTAGATGCGGTCTATAAACTTCGACAGTTAAAGGGGTCTGACGGGTTTCCTGACCGCTTTACAAATTTAATCTGAAGTTCGTCAGAAAAGGATATAACCCTTTGGTTTTACAGCGCACTGCATGTTTAGTGATTGACCCCTCTACAGTAAGTCATTACGCTTTTCTTTTCACTTGTGCGATGACTGGACTACCTCTTGGGACTCTATGATTTTACCTACTGAAACCCCAACTAAGGGAGGTGGGTGCATGAGCTTTCATCCCTCGGCTTATCTGGTCGTACCCTAGATTGGTTGTCTCTTTAGCTGCGACTACTATGGTTCTTCAGTACGATTCTGGATACATCCTGAGATGTTTTATTATTTTGTATGTGTTTCTATAGTTAGTTTCTCAGGATGTGGACTTTATTGTTAGAGAATTCCTTTTGATGGGATGTAGTTTTGTTTACACTGTCTTGTCTATGTGGGCGCTGAAGACAGGATAATAGCGAGGATTGTGTGCATATAACATCGAGTCAAGCTAACCATTGGGCATTATTGCCTACTGACCGTTCCAAGTCGGTAACCCTGTCTTCACTACCCTTTTTGTTGTTTTTTGTCTCTTTCATTGTATTTTCAAGTCCTTTTTTGCATTACAGTGCGGACCTACAATGCCTTTGCGCTCGGACGCATTGGTTTCTATAGGACCCTATATCTCATTTTTATATGTTTTTTGAGATCAGACGATACATTTGCTATGACTCTTAAAGGGTCTGGGGACGATTTGGAAGAGTAACTTTGGTGCTCAAAAATATGTACTTTTAATAATATGTACAACTGCTAGCACTATGAACATTGAGCTAATGTAGATGATTTAACAATAAAAGTATATCGACTCGTTGTGTTTTCCAACCCAAATAAACAATAATTCAGCCAAACCTGAATAGGGACCGGCAATCTTTAAGTATTGATCAACCATTACAATTGGCGTCTGTATTAATTAATCTAGCATCATGTTGGCTTTAAACCTGGTTGCATATAGTGATATAAAATGTTAAGTTTTCATTTATTCTTCTTATTCTACCATAGGTTTAAAGATAGTATTAGTGCAATATAATTACTAGTTAGTGAGATTCTAAAACAGTTCGCAGTATACTTCTCGCCTATAATACTGCGGGTTCGAATCCCAATGAGAACTCAATTTGTAAGTGAGGAAGTGTCGATTCTTACGGATGGCGGGAGTTATACAGTACTGGTTATACCCAGGAAAAGTGGGTGGTCTGCCTCCACCACACAAGAAACGTCATATATAACCTTACATGTGTTGAAAATGACGTAAAACACAATACAAACAAACAAACACATCGCTTTAGACTATTTTGATAAAATAAGAAATCAAGATGGCCGTGTGACCCTTAAATGGACATACACATTTCATATGAAACTGAACAACATCATGATTCATGAGGTTTTTCTCTTGTATTCGCAAAGAAAAAAGTGTAGTTAGATCACAAAACAAGAATTTAATATAGGCTTAAAACACCATATGAATTAACATTAATGATTTACGCAGCGACAACTAGCAGAGTCGTCGAGTTTTCCCGAACAAATTATGTCATTAACAATAACTTATGGTGTGTCGAGATCAGTCGTATGTAGGTGCATATGTACATTGAATATACATAACGTACACACATTATGAAAGTTTTACTCGTATTTAGATATATTCCCATTATTCTTCCATATCGCCTCCTGCGAACGCGACATGTAAGCGCGAAAGTGTCGATTCTTACGGATCTATTCTAGGAATATGTGGATGGTCTAAAGTCGACAGTCGACCATAGCCTAATATGTGCTGGAAAATGACGTTAAACACCAAACAAACCGATCCATTTACTTATAGAATAATATCAGAAACGTCGCTCTAAATCTGCGTCTAAGCGTTTATCCCCCTCACCGCTGTGAGTTCGAATCCCACCAGGAGCTCGACTTGTCAAGTAGAAAGTCTCGATTCTTACGGGAGGTATGCAGTACCAGTTCTACCAAGGCAAAATGGGGTAGTCTGCCTCTACGATAAAAACAAATCCGCCGTCATATATGACCTAACATGCGCTAAAAATTACGTAAAACACCATTCAAACAAACTGTATATAAATATGTGTATAACACAAGAATAGGTTTGTTAATATTGTAATAACGTTAGTAGCGAAGGTATTGTATCTGCTCTAAATAATTATGGTCTTAAATATAATTTACCCAGGAGGTCGTGATAGTTTGTGTGAATCACAGTTAGTGTTCGCAGTTATATTTGTAGCATAGTCGATGACATTTACTTTGGTGAATGCAGAGCATTAAATCGTTTATTTTAGGGTAACTAAAGGGGCGTGGCTATACCGTACTACAACTACTAGATATGGAATTTAGAGTACGGTCACTATGACGACACATTGTTAGGACGTACACCATGCTACAAAAAAGTTGGGCTACGGCCATCTCGGAGTTTAAATAAGCCAACGAGCTGAGACCAGACCCTATATATTACGTAAATAGTCATACTTTGAATGATGCCAGTTTAACATACTTTGAAAAGTTATATTTACTGCGCAAAAGCAGTTACAGTTTATATTAAAATACTGATGTATGAACGGCGTACAGCTTTAAGCAAATAACGGCGGTATTAATATTTGCCGACGATGTTAGCGGACGTATACCACATGCGAGTTAATGTATTACCCCCAATGCATCATCAGTGATCTTAATATAAATATGTACTTCAAATTGTTTCGTTAAAATGCATACGACGTAGGTTTATCTTTGATACATGCTGACTTCTCTATTGATATTTTAAGCGTCTCCGTGGCCGAATGGTTCATGACGTTGCACTGTAAACCTTCGCCTCTCATCGTTGAGGGTTCGAATCCTACTGGGAGCTCGACTTGTAATTGAGAAAGTGTCGATTCTTACCGACGGAGGGAGGTGTACAGTACTGCCTCCATCATAAACAATTGACCTTACATGTGTGAAAATGACGTAAAATACCATACAAACAAACGAGCAAACTAGAGTGGTTTTGGTGGGTGGGGTAATTTAACATGCATTTTTGTCTAGAAACAATGTTTAAAATACATTAATATGTATTCTGTGTTCAAAGTTGCACTAACTATGATTAATGAATGCATTCATAGTGAACTCTCGCATCAAACATGTCTTAATTCTAATACATATTGCCATAATAAGTAAACTTAAATCTAAAACGGTTTTACGAAACACGCACTTTTACAAGCAGATTTTTAAGTGAACGAGTCTATTTTTTTTCTAATTTTCAGTATGTTAATACGGTGTCCGGTTGGGGCCAGATACAATGTCGCGTTGTCGTGGGCGACAATGCGACGACCGACAACGCGACATCGCGACATTCCGATACGACAGTGCGACATCGCGATACGACAACTCGACATTGCGATACGACATCGAGACAATTATGTCGTGATGTCGTATCGTAATGTCGTAATGTCGTTTCGCGATGTCGCATTGTCGGGTGTCGCATTGTCGCGCACGACAACGCGACATTATGTCGTATTGTCGTAATGTCGCCCACGACAACGCGACATTATTTCAATTGTCGTTATGTCGCAAACGACACAATACGACATCACGACATCGCGATACGAAATCACGACATAGATGTCGTTTCGCAATGTCACGATGTCGTATCGCAATGTCGCGTAGTCTTATCGCAATGTCGCATTGTCGTATCGCGATGTCGCGATGTCCCGTTGTCGGGCGTCGCATTGTCGCCCACGACACTGCGACATAGTATCTGGCCCCAACCGGACACCGTAGGTTAAAGCTAAATGTCTAGACTTTCAGAAGCTGTAAAAATATGTTTCGTTGCAATTAGTCCGAAGTCCAGCGTTTGTTTTCATTTTTAATTTATCGCACTGAAACACTTGTAGATATTGAACATATGAAGTTTTAAACGACAATTAAACAGTTCAAAACCTTGGTATGCATACGAATATTCTGTGATTTACCATAACGATACACCTAAACAACACTAACAATGATGTTTGAAGTCTACTGTACAATCATGATACTACAACTCTTCATTGTCGATGTCAGGATCCCACAGAAAATAAACTAACCAATATACAACATTAAATAATAGGAAAGTGACAGGAAATACAACACGTGACAGTTTATCAATAAAACGAGCTCGGTCAATTCCTGTCAACTTTTTGAAGCAGGGTATGTGTGTTTCTTGCTCCATTCTTACTGTGATCTGAAATTATACGAAATAGCTATTTAATGGTGTTGTTTAGATGTAGTTATGAGATACGAACTAAATAAATGTCACATTGCATTACTTTAGAATATACTCATTAATACATGTTAACTAAATTAATATATACCCTTGTTTTGATTATGTTAAAGTTGGATACACTACGGTATATATAGCATGGAAGTTTAGGGATTATCTCTATGATCTGCATGAACAAAAAGCATTATAATATATCAAATGCATGCTGCTACTATTTACTTTTCTTTTATGTAGTATCTGAAATGCTCAGTTAAAGCCCAATTTGACAATTACAAATGTAAGTAGTTTTCCTTAATTTTAGACATTCATTTTCAGGGCCTCACTGTTTCCCTAATTGATACCCCGATAGGCACAATTTGATCTGAATAATATCATGTAAGCAAACTATCAAGGGATTTTCTTTAGATGTAAAGTTATGAGATAAGAACTAAATAAATGCCACAGTGCATTGCATTAGAAGATACTCATTACTACGTGTTAGCTATAGTAATATACTGAAAGGAAAAAGAAACGCACAATGGGTATTTCCGCTATATATTGTATGTTTAATATGCTACAGCTAATCGAATGGTACATCGCGACATTATGTCTGTCCTCTCTGAAAGAAGGTTTAAACAGCACCAAACACACCAATGATTACCCCTGTATAGTTTTATTATCGACAGAATGCTCATTTGGCTCAAGCAGGTGAGCAAACTTAGGCTTTAAACGTTGCAATCTCTTAACAGTAAACACAATACTGAAATGACTTGACTTTTCAAGCGAAACTTCAAAATTTATGAATTTTATGTAACAATGTATACTTTGATTAAAAGGTCTACTACATGACAGAGTTGTCCTTTCTGTAATTAGTTGTAGCCCCTTTTTTGTGCAAAACACCTTGATATATATCTGGAATATTACGTAGAATTATGTGTATGTAATAATGTAGTATAGGCAATTTGTTGATTATGCGTTTCTTTTTTCTTTCAGTATATATGCACTTTTTTTGATTATGTTGATGTTTATATATATTAAAACTGTCGCAGCTATACCTCTGATACTGTTGCAGACATTCCACTTGTATGTTCGTTTTCTACCGAAACTGTTCTTTTTCTACTTACGACTCTACTTTGAACGCTGACATAGGCAAATTCAACAAATGCAAGGAACACAAACGATAAACAAACCGACATCCAGACATCTATTCCCTGTAAAATAAATAAACTACTAATGTAACGTGAATTACTGTATCGATGAAAATATATGTTAAGAAGAAAGGTAACCGAGGTTAGAATATACTTTTGGTATTAAATACCAATAAATGTACCTATACGGTTATATATTACTGCAAGTTTGCAATATATAACATGTATTAACAGATCATTACAATAAAATAAAATCTGTATTAAAGGACAACTTAAATGGACACTTTCCGTAAATAAGCAGATATTGAGCATTTATTCAGTGAAATGTATACATGAAAACATTAGCATAGATCCAGAAAAGCGGCCTGTAGTAATACATTCGGGACCCACATTATTTATATTTTCTGCTGATCACATAACATGCATAAGCGCATTAGCTTTTATATGTTGTATCTCTTACGTATCTCTTACGTACCTGGCCCGGTTAGCTCAGTCAGTAGCGAAGTCGACAATTGTGACGATTGACTATTATTACCCGCGAGTGTAATTTTAGTTGGTGTTGCTAATTCAACCACATGAAGCGGTAATTATTTTTTGTACCGCTATTGAATTCCGTCAAAAATCGTCAATAATGGTAGCTGTGTTATGTTTGTCAACGTAATTATTTTGTGTTTTACAGGCTAAAGTTTATGAGAAGAGAAGAGGCAATTCGGTATTAGCAAGTGGGCTCTTGTTACACGTGTATTTTTATTAACAACAATACAATTGGGCATATAAAAGGTGGTCTCTTAAAGCACATGACTCTTAATAAAGGATGCATCTTGAGCAGATCTTACTGTATAACATCAGGTCATTTAATAATGTAATAAACAATGATCCGAGCACTTTTAAATATTAATTTAGCATATTTACATTAAGTATTTGATTTTGGATTTCCAACCTTTTGATTTTTTATATCCATTTAATATGTTATACATTATCATCATGTGTTTTTACTTTATCTCCCTTGAACAGACTCGATAAAACCGAGTCTGCGATGTGTATCTCTTATTTGCGATTGTTGCTTCCTAGCAATCCTTTTTCAGTATGTATTATACTTGTAATGCCTAATTTATGTCTTGTTTATTGGAGAACATAACTTGGCCGGGACATCTTTATTAACATTGTCCCGTTTTATTGCGACGACAATAGGATAAAAATGAGGTTTGGTGCACCATGGAAACTGGTTTAAATCCCCAGCGGCATCTTTTGCCACTCGTTGTTCCAGGCGGTCTTGCCTATCGACAAAGTACTTATAAAAACCTAACAGGAAATGTAGCAGTCAAGGACAACAGTCAACCACAAACACACACATAAAAAATAACGACTTTAAAGATGAATAAAAGACATTATAAGACATCAACAACACAAAAAGGCAGACAATTTGTGCTATCGCATTGAAACGGTCAGTGGCAAAACATCCGCTGGGGGTTTAAACCCGGTTTTAGGGTGCACCAGACCTCACTCTTACCCGTTTTCATCCCAATAAACGGGACAGTATAAAGATATCCCCGACACGTTGTAATCTCTGACAAACAATGCAGCATTAGTAGGCAATATAAGTAAAATACATCAATGATCCTGTATAGATAATATAACAACAAGACCTAGAAGCCACAGAGTAAGTACTCAGTGACTTGACAGAAGTCATAGCAACAAGAGATCACACCGTTAAAGGTACGACAAGACGAGATTAAAGACTACCGTCCTATAATGATTTAGTTAGAGATCACCATAGCGTCCACAATCTGTCCGGTCATCACGCCATCAAAGAGGAACATTGATGTAACCATTACGCCTACGACCATGAGACCTAGAGGTACTCTTTCGAATAGAAAATATAGAAACAATGTCAATAGTTGGATATTTTGAAATATTTCCTTGCTGATGACCCAAGAGGAGTAACTGAACATTTTAAGACGTTATTAAAAATCCTGGTAATATTATTAGAAGGAACAAGAAACGAGATTGCTGAATGTAGAATTAAAGGTGTTATGCGTACAAGTACATATGGTTTAGTTATGAAGAGTTAATTTGTGGAAATTGTATTGATGACGCAAAGTGTAACGAATGAGGTGAAGTTTTTATTGTCAGTGTGTTTACTAGTAGAATCATATATGCAATTTAGAAAGTAATACCTTTCTGTGAAAAGCAAAATAAGGTACAATTAGTAGTTATTACTTATTAGATCCATAAAAAATACTATTTGCAAATTTACGGACTGTTAAAAGAGGTCCAAAACGTCGATACAAGTATCCAATGCTAGATAATATGAAAATTGATGAAAACTAATACAATGAACCAAAATGTTGATGAGCACAAAACCTTCAACGCGATATAAGTAACACATGTGATTAAGGATAAACTGGATCAATGAATGCCATACAATCCCTGTGGGATGAAAATATATCACTATTGATTGGTGTACGGGGGAGATTTTTACGGTCGCCACACGGCACAAATAACAAAATTGTGACAGTGAAAGTAGATATAAAACTCGAACTGGAAAAGTAGCATTCAAGGAATACAGTCAAACACACACAGAAACAAAGAACGATTTTAAAGATGAATAAAAGACAAGTTAAAACATCATAAACATTAAAGGGGTTGGCAATTGGGCTACCGCATTCGAACGGTCAGTTAAAAAGCCGCTTTTATGTTTGTGATGTCATATCTTGCTTTTTACTCATCTGTAACTATTATTTGTTGCTGCGCGTGATTTTTGTTTGACTGTGTTCCTTGAATGCTACATTCCCTGTTCGACTTTTATATCTAATTTTACATGCATGCATGGCTAACACTGATACTGAAAAGTGGGTACACATTATTAGTTATTGGGTTTGTTACTGACCCCCTACAGAAAAATGTGGGGTTAGTTAGATTTATAGGGGGCGAGGCGATAAAAGAGTGAGGTTTGTTGCACCCTAGCACCTGGTTTAAACCCCTAGCGGCCCTTTTGCCACTAACCGTTTCAATGCGGTAGCCTATTGTCATCACTTTTATGTTTGTGATTTCATATCTTGCCTTTTATTCATTTTTGTAATTAGTATTTGTTTCGTTACGTGCTTTTGGTTGACAGTGGTCTTTGAATGATACCATTCCTGTTCGACTTATATTGTGTGTGTTTTACAAATGAATGTTTTTATGAATTTATTTTCATACGATAATTATATGAAACTCCATAAAATAAATATCATATGGCATGTTATATATGAGAATATTGTCTAGCTCCTTTTATATAAGAATCATTCGATTCTCATATACGAACGTAATCATATGTTTATTAAATATGGCAAACATTGCCTATGTATGATACTGTGATACTGTGCCGATACTATTGAGCTGTATATGATTCTAGAATTGACGAACATTTTACAAGATAATAATTTAAACGTGCAAAGGAAATAAAACAAAACATTGCGATGAATAAACGTATGTTTACAGATTCATAAAGCGATTGGCGCTTAAACTAACTAATTCATATGCACTTAGTTTATATAATAGTTGTGTCGCAAAATCATTTCTCGTTTTAGTGTATTCGTTAATGTTCTAACAGCTAATTAGTTATATAGGGTACAATTTACTCGTTGTTTGGCAATTTGGATAAAAGTATATTATATAAAATATCTGTTGGTTGTAATATCTGCCACGACACGTTAACATATAACTTGTGTGTGTTTTATACTAAGGTTAAACAAATACCGTAAATATACCTTTATATAAGAGACCCGGGGAAGATTTTCACGTGCGCCGGAACTTTGCGTTGTCATTGTAAGAACTGTCAAGAGACCAAGAGAGACGCGAGCCGGTGACGATGTAGGATCCAGCCAAAAATTCACCCATGAGAGGACCACTATAAGAATGCTTGGAACGTATATCTGGATGATATAATAACCGTAATTCCTCTCGAGCACAAACTTGACACCAATACATGGGAAGGCAACTAAAGTGAAAAAAATTAAAGTAATAGATATATAACACATTTTAATAAGTTAATAAAATAACAACAGAAAACAAGTTTGTGAAATTATAGTCACTGTCGCTCATAAACTGTGTGGTGAGTGTTCTGAATTGTTTTATATTACTGGAACAGTTAAAATCCGATGTAAGAACATGTTAAATTGTCCTTCAATTGCATTCCTGTCTGCCTTTCAATGTACAAGAAGGTGTGAAGTATATAATTACATTGTTGCCATTTTACAATTTAGAGTTACATATAATTAACAGCCAACCACAAACATCATTCAATATGTGTCGTGTTGACGTGTTGCCTTTCTTAAAGTCACTGTTTATCGCCGCATATAGACCTTCAGCCCTTCGTTTTAAAAGCCTACATGATATCGCGACTTTACTGAAATACAAGATACTTACTCCCGTAATACTCTTTATCACAATTATACGTAATAGTTTGTTTAAGCGAAAACTGTGCTAAATGTATGCCTGGCTTGACAGTAACTGGATTCTCACTCCATACGAACTTCTGGTTTTCCGTGCTATATCCGTCTGAAAGATTTGATAATATAGGTACAAACAAAAAGGATATCTTAGACCACATACCGTAACATGTTTACAATGACACGTTTTATTGGTATGACAATAGAGTAGGAGTGAGATTTGATACATCTTAGAACCTGGTTAAAAAATCCAGCGGCCGTTTGTGCCACTGACCGTTCCAAGGCGTTAGCTTTATTGTCAACCCGTTTTTGTTTGCGATGCCTTTCCTTTTATTCATCAGTGTAATTAGTGCTTGTTTCTTTGTATGTTTTGGTTGACTGTTGTCCTTGAATGACTAATTTCCTGTTTACCGTTAATATATACCTTTATATAAATGGCAAGCGTATTCTGTGAATGCTACTCTTCCTGTTGGACTTATAGATTTTTCTTCATACTGTACTTCAAGCTACAGAGTCCCTATATCAATCGATTTCTTCTTTGTAGGCGTGTCGTTATTTGTAACTTCGTGTTCACCAGCTCATGTCGAAATCGGGTATTTAAGCGAGCAAATATAGCGACGGAAATTATTTACTGTATATTAATCGACCAGTGCACATCGTACCTATACACAGGTAACAGCAATTTTTATAAAAAAAAAAGATTAGCTTCTTTCGGGGCTCGAACACACGACCTTTTAATTTCAAGTCCTGTGCTCGATCCACTGAACTGCAACGCTACTTGAGAAAATAGTATACTAACTACCATATATTATGAGGCAAAATAACTTAACATATTTGAATGCAACTACTGATGGATCAATAAATATGCAGTCCATATTGTCGCACGTGTAAATTAACATTGCCTGGTGTAATACTGTATCTTATCAATATGAAACTAATACTTCGCCTCAAATCAACCATATCTCGACTTGTTATTTAGCGCTTGATGAGTTTTTGTGCACGCTCTTGTTATTACGTCATGCCTATTAAGTGTTAAAAATGCTACAAAATACCAATAAATAGCAGTGGTCTAGAGGTTCAGCGTAAATCTTTCAAATCTTACAAGTGCAAGGCTGTGGTTCAAATCCCATTCCGGGCAACTATTTTTTATCACATATATTCTGGAGCCGTATATTTATCGATGTTACCTGTACGGAGCCTAAATAAAAATGTGAAATTTTACGTATCGATTTCTCCTTATATACCGACTTTTGGGATGTTCGTCGATTTGAAACTACTTCACACGTGACTCATTCATATTCATGAGTTATTATCAGTTAAAATAGGGACTGTACAGCTTTCAGGAAATGTAGCAGTCAATGACTACAAGCAACCACAAACATAGGCCATAACTTCCGTGTGTAATATTACCGCTTAAGCCGGTGCTAGTGAGGGATGTTGCACCTTATGTTGCCTCTCATGAACAGAATCAATTAAACCGAGTCTGCTACGTTTCTGTATTTCTTGTGTTTGTTGCTTCCAATTGATCCTCTTTTCAGTATTTATTGACGTACACACTAGCGTCTGTACAGTCATGTCTGGCAGCTGTTAACAAACGCCCTGACTAAAAATCAGTGTTGTTATTACTTAGTGGACATTTGGGATCATCAAGCCATTATTTGTGGCTTTAAAAAAGAACAGCGTTTAAGCCAGTGCCAGCGTGAGTGATATATGATGCAACCTTTATTTTATCTCTCACGAACAGACTCAATAAAACCGAGTCTGCTACTTTGCTCTCTTGTTTGTGTTTGTTGCTTCCAATGGATCGTAGTTTCATAGACTATCGGCTTTTATTAATTCATTAATATGTGATGTACTTTAATGCTGTATTAATATTCTTCTTTAAACAATTTTCATTTTATCTTTCGGTAAGATCTATTTCTATGTTTGAGCATTGTACATTTAGGACCAAACTGTAAATCTTTCTCACAGAAGTGTATATCTTCTTATGTTGATTTGACGTGCCGATGTGTAATCCTCCTATATTACCTTTCTTGGTTGCGGCGTTTGATGCATTAGTTTTAATAACAAAAGGGCTTTAGTCTATCTGTTTACATTACTTATAATACATGTAAATACCCATGGGAGAAATAAAAAGTATATATATTTCAATATAATGTCAAAATAGTATGCGGCTTTCATATTTATGGCATATGGCGAAGTTTTACAGCGATCTAGCACTTTGATATTTTCCCATATTGTAATTAGGTAAAACTACCCAAGGGAAAATGTTTTTTTCTTAAAAGCTAAAACAACATTTCAAAGCCTGGAAGCATCTGCCATTGCCGTGTTGACAATAAAATATACCCTTACATTCATAATTTAATGAAATAAAACATTTCCCAAACGAAAATGGGAAAATATGTTGTTGTTTTTTTTCAAAATATAAGTGAAAGCATGTGATATAATTATGATTCTTTTTCATTTAATTGTAAAATATATGTAGCATCTACACCTTTTGTAAAACCGTTTAGTATTAATTTTAGCGTAATACGTAGATGAAGAGTATTATAACTAACTTGTTAATAAAAATGCACGTGGCATCACAATCATAACATGGTTTACATAAATGTTATAAACTTCGAAAGTTAAAGGGATCGGGCGGGTTTCCTGACCACTTTACAAAGGAAGGTCGTCAGAAAAGGATACGATCCTTTAGTATTACAACGCACTGCCTGTTTAGTGAGTGACCCATCTACAGTCAGTCAATACGCTTCACTTTTCCCTTCTGCGATGACTGGACAAACTCTTGGGACTCTTGGGACTCAATGATTGCACCTACTGAAACCCCGACCAAGGTATGTAGGTGCATGAGCTTTCGTACCCTAGATTGATTTTCTCTTTGGCTACAACTGCTCTGGTTGTTCAGTACAATTCTGGATACATCCTGAGATGTTTCTTATTTTGTATTCTTAGTGTTTCTTTTTTAGTTTCTCTGGATGTGGACGTTATTGTTAGAAAATTCCTTGTGATGCGATGTAGTTTTGTTTACACTGTCTTGTCTATTTGGGTGCCGAAAACAGGATAATAGCGAGGATTGGGTACACATAAAATCGATTCAAGCTAACTTGTATGCCTTTTTGCCTACTGAACGCTCCAAATTGGTAACCCTGTCTTTACCACGCTTTCTGTTGTATTGTGTATGTTTCATTGTCTAATTAATTAAATATTGCTCCTTGTTTGTAGTACAGTGCGGACCTACGATGCCATTGCGTTTGTACGCTGTGGTTTCTATAGGACCCTATATCTCATCTTTATATTAGGGATACCGGCTTGGAACGGTCAGTGACAACAAAAAAATGCCACTCGGGATTTAAACCAGGTTCTAGGGTGCACGAAACCTCACTCTTACCCTTACTCTTTACGTTTAATGTTTATAAGTGAATATATAGTTGAAAATATTTCCACAAACAGTGCTAAACATTTACATCATTTTAACCTGACCTGTGCTAACTGTTTTAATTTCAATTTTAAAACCTACTGGTATAGTAGAACAAATTAAATAGTTAGTACTTACAACTTTCAACATCAAAGTGACATTCTTGTGTATCAAATGGGAATTTTTGTAGATTCATCCAACAGAAAAATGACCCAGTTACTCTGCAAAAAATATCACAACTTAAATTTCGTATTGTTTTTGATATGAAGGTATGCCGAATATTTCTTGAAATATGATACAGAGTTATACAGAATCATCCTACACTTCATATCGTTTATAGTTCTATGTCACTGTACATATCCGGACGGACCAGCTGGTCATTGTATTCTGACAAGCTAACATTATGACTTGTGACTTCCTTATAAATAAGAAGTTTCGCAAAATTAAAAGTGGCATGGTGTTCCGCCACGGTGTATTTGTAAGAGGAACTGATTATTCAGTATTACCGCATTTGACTGGTCGTACTAACATCCACCGCTCTAGACTGTGAACATTATAAAACAACATATACATTGTTGACAAAAAAATAACGACGAAGAATAAACACAGATGTATACTTGAACTGCTTTGTCAATTTACGTTAACGGTAAAAACTCCTCGAAACGTTTCGGTACTGCACAATCCCATTGCCTTGTGTCGTAGTTTCCTGGTAGTCTCGGCCTGCCAATACCGTATCATGTATATGTCTTACTTGCAAATAGCGGACTGAGCATATAAGACCAAATAAAGCGCCCATTAGCGATTAGTCGATTTTATTCGCACTTTTTTTCACGCTCATAAATGTACGTCTGCATGATGCATGTATATAAACGTATTTAGAAGCTTCTCATAAGGCAAAATCTCTAAATTCTCCAAAAAGCCCCAACGTGAGGAGTAATTTCAAATACCATTTTTTCCACAGGCATTGGTTCTCAATGGATTAGCGAAGAAATAAGAAACATACCAGGTGACCGAGGTCAAGTTCCCTGGTGAGGTGTTGTCGGTTATCGTAAGGTTCTCGTGTTGGTGTTATCGGTGAAATTATTGGCGTTTTCAAACTAAATGACACTGCACTGCCGTATGTTTGCTCTCATTATTTTACTTTCGTCGTTTGTTTTATAGCATACAATCAGGTAACACAATATTGCCATAAAAATAATCCCGAAAATTGGTCGGAACACAAGTTCTTTCAACATAGTTAGCTCTTCCCAATACCTGGGGCGTTGTTAAGCAGTTTACATTATATCAACATCTAAGTAAATACATGCCTAAGACCAGTTTTGTACTTGGTTGTCAAATATAGTCACTTGGAAAGAATCTAAAAATTAGAAAAATGGTCCTATAGAAATCACAGCACCCAAACGCAATGGCACCGTTGATTCACACTGTACCACAAACAAATAGCAAATTATCTATACGATGCAAAGGACAGTACACGACACAAAGAGTGGTGAAGACAGTGTTATCGACTTGTGGTGAGAGGCGTTGCACTTAACATTTCCTCTCATGAATAGACTCAATAAAACCGAATCTGCAACTTTAACTCTTGTTTGTGTTTGTTGCTTCCAAGGAATCACCCTTTTCAGTATTTATTGACATTCACGCTAGCTTTTGTTTAATGCCGTGCTGTGGCCGCAAAAGGTTGCCCCGACTACAAATCAGTAGTGTTATTACTTACTGTTCCTTTAGGATCATCAAGCCTAGTCTTTTTGGATTTAAAGTACGATATCGTTTAAGCCGGTGCTAGGAGGTGTGAGAGGTATTGCACTTAACATTATCTCTCATGAATAGACATAATAAAACCGAGTCTGATACTTGTATCTCTTGTTTGTAAAATGTTGCCCTGACTACAAATCATTTATGTTATTACTTACTGATCCTTTTGGATCATCAATCCCAGTCTGTGAGGCTTTAAAGTAGCATAGTGCTTAAGCCGGTGCTAGGAGGCGTGAGAGGTATTGCACTTAACATTACCTCCAATAAACAGACCCTATAGAACCGATTCTGTTACTTTTATCTCTTGTTTGTGTTTGTTGCTTCCAAATGATCCCCTTCGCAGTATTTATTGGAACGGCCAGTAGGCAATATGGCCCACTGGTTAGCTTTAATAGATTTTACTTGTACACAACCTCGCCTTTATCATTCAGCGCTCAGAATAACAAGACATTGTAAATAAACGTACATCCCATCAAAAGGAGATTTCTATCACTATATACCACATCCAAAGAAATTTGTATCCAAAAAGATACACGTATATGTTTATTGTAAAAATATATATGAAAACCATAATAAGAAACACCTAAGGATGCATCCAGAATTGTACTGAACAACACAGGAGTTGCAGCCAAAGAGAAAACCAATCTAGCATAAGATCCGAAAACCAGAGGAACGAGCGTTCATGCACCAGACCATGAGAGAAGAATAAAAAGAGGTTACGAATATATACCATCATGCTTCTTATACCAGGATTCAGAACAATATTCCCCATTGTTAAGACCTTTGTCTTTCAAATGTACGCTTGCAATTCATTATTCGCGACTGGCGTATTACCAGAAAGCAAAGAGTTTGAGCTTAGTGAATTGAATTCACGAAGAAATTGAAATTGAACATGTCGCATTTGAATTATAATACAATACACATACAATAAAAAACACTTGAATGCAAACATAATATTCCAAGGGGCATAAAGTAGCTGTCAATGATACATAAGTACAATCATCTATGAAATATTTCCATTGATGTGCATGTGTAAAGTATGAGTCTTTAAACGAAAATATATACCGTACAACATATACTGTAACAGTGTAATACACTAGGAGACGAATTTCACCTTGTATTCGAGGACCGACTATAACGTGGTATAAAAAGAATATGTTAACAAACATATCAACATTTATTTAACTTAGGACAACAGAAAATAAGAATTATTGAAGAAAATTTCAGTTTTCATTATTAAGAGTTTTAAAAGAAGAGACGACAATTTTTAAAAATAAATATCATTTTTCTCCTTTTTTGTCCGCAAACATAAATATGTATTTATCATTACTCAGGAATAGTATATAGTTACTTAATCGTTGTCAAATACTGTTTAACTAGTAACATAAACAGATGACTTTGAAACTCACACGTTTTACTGATTTTCGTAAACTGGAAAATGTTCTATGATGTTCATATTATACACATGTTTATTTGTATGTACTATGTGCATGTGAACTGCTGGGCGCTATGTTTGAATAAACAACTGTCTATATACTTGAAGCAATTTTACCTCATACTGAACTGAACAGTTCCGTCATCATATACATGAATCAATTTATTGGGTACTGTTACTTCGTGGACATGTGATTGCTTCTCATTCAGTATGAACATATCTGGCATCCAGACTTTATCCATGCTTGAGTTGTCAAGCTCCAGTCTTGTCAGGTTCAGAACGTTGTCATAAGCTAGCCTTTCGTCCTTCCACCTCTCCCGTAGAACCATGCTCATAGAGTAATCCTCAAGGTTACAATAACATAAAATGACTTATAAATAGACATACAAATATACACGGCAGGTAGAATATTCAATGGAATTGCAAAGATATTATCTCCCCTTTTTTTTGATATTTTAATTTAATATTTTAGGATTGTCATTTCTTGCTATATGTAGATGAATATGACACTATAGCCACTTGTTATAAATAATGTATGTTTAGAAATAAATCAACAACATATTGCTTTTACATGTGTGAACATATTCAGTAGACAAACAATATATATATTGACAGATGCTTGATTAAATTAGATAAGGTACATTATTACACAATATCAATTAAAATTGCATACCATACTATCTATGCGACCTGGGCCCGTATTCATAAAGCTTATTAGAAATATCGTAACTTAAGTCAAAAGTTATCTTTTTGTTAAACACAGTTTTTATTGTTTTAAGACATAACTTTACAATTTTAATATTGCTATGTATTAATAAAACCCACAGCTATACACCTGTCTTAAAATAGATTCCGTTTAGTGGCACCGAGAGATTAATAAGGACATTCTGACTTAAGTAATATTTTCCACATAAGCAAAGATACAAATAAGTTGCTTTATGAATACGGGCCGAGGAGTTATTTACACATAGGTTCAACAGTGTTACGAGTTATCGATTGTTATCTCTTCAGTTATTTTGACACAAAATAGCCCAGGCCACTTAAAATAGTTTTAAATGTATCGCTTTTATTCACGTTGTATTAAATGAAAATGAAAAATTATTGTTAGAGATTTCCTTTTGGTGGGTATTATTTTTCCGGCAACCATTTTGTCAATTTTGGCGCTGAAGACAGGTTACAAACCAGGTTGTGTAACATAAAATCGATTTAAGCTAACTGGTAGACCATATTGCGTACTGACTGTTCCAAGTCGGAAATCCCGTCTTCATCACTCTTCATGTTATGCTTTGTAATTATTGTTGAATATGTATCTTGCTCTTTGTTTGTCCTACAGCGCCCTTGCGCTTGTGTGCTGTGGTTTATGTAGGACGATTTATTCTCATATTTCAATGCTCGTCAACGATTTTTGTTCATCATTTTTGCGTTGGATAGTCCATGCAACGTTTTTATACTAGTCAGAAATATATCGTGAATGTGCACTTTTACTGGATTCTTATGAAATGAATTGTGTAGTTTGCAATTTACCCTCAAAAAACGTCGTTACAAAGTCACTGACACATGAACGCTTAGTGAATGATGAACAATAACGAGATAGATGCAGATCGATGTATGCATGAATGGCACTTATTAGCAAATTGTTTCATAACCATTCTTACAACTATAGATGCAGTCAATATTTGACGAATAGATACTAGCTATCAATTCGTAATCAAAACCTCGGGAGATATATACTAGGTATGACTTCGTTAAATGCATTGTCGTCATGTTTTCGAGAAACAGAGATCAATTCGTATTATATAGAAGCTATTTAAACCGACATGTGTGATGACAATTAAAATGTTTTGAACCTAGAATATGGTTTAAAACCTCAGAGTCCGCTTTGCCACTGAGAGGTTCCAATGCAGCAGCCCTATTGTCAACGTGTTAGTGTTTGTGATGTCACTTGTATTGTTTCTCAATAACATTGTCGATGTTTGTTTTAATGCGTGTTTTTGGTTGACTGTGTTCTGTGAAAGATTTCATTCTTTTTCAACTGTTATAACTAAGTTTGGTGTAGGACCAACAACAGGGCATGTTGATGAATTTGGCAAATAAAACAAAGTGAAAAATGTATACCTATATTTACTGCTCAGATTCCAACATATGTACTTGGTCTTGCATTGAAACAAGCTCCTATCTCCTACATGTAGTACATATAATACATATTGCATTTTAGTTCATTTAATTTATAGGGTTAGATCATCCTGGTGATCTGACTAACACATATAATATCACGTAAATGTAGATAGCACTTACCATGTCTGTCTCGCTAACAGAAAATATAGATAGTATGTACATGTTCACAGAGACCACCACTTGCCCACGAAATCCAGCTGCAACAGATACATACATCTATAGAAAATTATATAAATTAAGCAACATAACACTGTACATAGCAGATTAACGTGCAGAACACTAATGACGGGAATTAACGAGAATATACTATTTTAGTTAGATAAGTGAAATTAATTTTACAATTAAACTGCAATTATGTGATACACGATCAAATAAATAATGAAATCCTGACTTCGTCTTTCTTCATTAAAGAAAACGCAATGCAAGCTTACATGTTAACACGTTTGGATATTTAATCGTTTAGATGTCAGTTGTCACTGTCCTGTTTTAATGGGATGACAGTAGGGTAAGTGTGAGGTTTGGTGCATCCTAGAACCGGTTTAAACCCCCAGTCGCCTACTTTGCCACTGACCGTTCCAAGGCGGTAGCCCTATTGTCAACCCTTTTGTGTTTGTGATGTCGTTTACTTGTATTATTGCTTTTGCCTTCTTGTTTGTATGTTTGCATATTTGTTTCTGTGTTTTGTGGTTGACTGTACTTTTGAATGCTACTTTCCCTGTCCGATCTTTTTTATATTTCTTTATACATTTGTCACTACCGTTCATGAACAGTCGCAAGCAAACCGAGACTGTAATATTTGTAGTATTTATCGTATTCGGCAATTTCCAAATTTATTAGTTAATGCTCGTGTTATCTAATAAAGAAAAAATAAACTAAAGGTTATTTTGAGACAGATATGTAAATCGTCACTTTGAGAACGTTGACATCAAAGTTCTAACTACCATACATGTATATGGAATATGTATAACATGATAATGTAATGCTCTATAGGAAAGAAAACCGCAGCATATGTATGCACAATAAGCATATTAAAGGGATTATAATGCAATATATGATTAGTTAAGCATTTTGCAATGTTTTGATTTGCTTTGCTTTATACGATATGTATCAATTTGCCATATATGTGGTAATTTAAAACTACGACAAAAAGATGGCTTCCATATAGATTTTTGAACAACCTTCGAACGCCATACCCTCATTTATCACCCAGTTTTGATAAAATATGCACCAATGTCCACGTTTTCCATAATTATCATGATAAAGCTGTTTAAATATATAACATTCCTTTCAATAGAGTATGTTACATACTTAGAAAATGTACAGCTTTGCTGTTCTTGTTTTTCTTTATTATTATTTGTTTACTTACTTGTAACGAATTCCATGTTTTTAAAAATGTAAACCATTAAAAAATACGAGATAGTTTGAATTAAATGCAAACCTCTAGATACTATACACTGATACATCTTAATGTTGATATTGGAGCCTGTCATGTCCCAGTGGATATAACATAGAAGAGATTAAACCGGAGTGATGAAATGTTACGTGAATGTGATAAGGTAGTGTATTATATACCTATCCATAATACATGTATATACCTTGGACTTTCATTTTCCTACATATATTTCTGTGTTGCTATACTACATACATCTTGTGATGTGGTTGCCTACATTTGTACTACATTTGTACTACTAAACATAGAGTTCTGGTTTGCTATATTACATACGTCAAATGACGTCGACGTCGTGTGATATAGTTGCCTACATTTGTACTATTAAACATAGAGTTCTGTCTTGATATACTACAAACGTCGTATGACGTCAACGTGGTGTGATGTGGTTGCCTAAAATTGTACTACTAAACATAGAGTTCTGGTTTGCTATACTACATACGTCGTATGACATCGACGTCGTGTGATGTGGTTGCCTACATGTGTATAACTAAACATAGAGTTCTGTTTTGCTATGCTACATACGTCGTATTACGTCGAAGTCGTGTGATATGTTGCCTGCATTTGTACTACTAAACATAGAGTTCTAGTTTGCTATACTACATACGTCGTATGACGTCGACGTCGTGTGATGTGGTTGCCTACATTTGTACTAAAACACATAGAGTTCTGGTTTGTTCTAGTACATACGCCGTATGACGTCGACGTCGTGTGAAGTGGTTGCCTACATTTGTACTACTAAACATAGAGTTCTAGTTTGCTATACTACATACGTCGTATGACGTCGACGTCGTGTGATGTGGTTGCCTACATTTGTACTAAAAAACATAGAGTTCTGGTTTGTTCTAGTACATACGCCGTATGACGTCGACGTCGTGTGATGTGGTTGCCTACAATTGTACTACTAAACATAGAGTTCTGGTTTGCTATATTACATACGTCTTATGACGTCGACGGCGTGTGATGTGGTTGCCTACATTTGAACTACTAAACATAGAGTTCTGGTTTGCTATATTACATACGTCGTATGACGTCGACGTCGTGTGATGGGGTTGCCTACATTTGTAAACAGACTAGTCTACTATACAGTGTTATACTATTTTACAATTCTACAATCATCCAACTCGATGAGACCATACTCTATCTATTACTTATACTATTTTACAATTGTACAAGCTTTGTCATGAAGCTGTAATATACAATTGTACACACTTTGTCATAAAGCTATATTATACAATTGTACAAGCTTTGTCATGAAGCTATATTATACAATTGTACAAACGTTGTCATGAAGCTATATTATACAATTGTACAAACTTTGTCATGAAGCTATATTATACAATTGTACTAACTTTGTCATGAAGCTATATTAAACAAAAAACATATCGTTATTAAAGAAAGTGTTCCGGAATGTGCATCACATCGTGTGGATATGCCATATCTCGTGAAATCTTTCAGATACGTACAGCATGTGTACTCAAGGGGATAAAAACTTCCAGCACACGTTACGCTAGTTATAGTAATAAAAATAAGTATAAACGTCGAACAGGAAATGCAGCTTTCACAGAACACAGTAAACCCAAAAACACGCAAAAGGGGGTTTAAACAAGGTTCTAGGGTGCCCCAAACCTCACACTTACTCTACTCTCATCCCAATAGAACGGGGCAGTGCAAATAAAAAATCCCCGCCATGAACTATTCTCTAACCAACAAGGCAGCATTAATAGGCAATATAAGTAAAACACAAACATGCTCGTGTATATATAAATACAACACAACAATACCCTAGAAAGCCACAAATAAGGTAATCAATGACTTGGCAGAAGCCAGAGCAACAAGAGATAAAACCATGAAAGGTACAACAAGACAAGATTGCGGAAAAACATCAAACGTCACAATCCTTTATGCGCATTGTTTATTCTGGGAAGTAAGTAACAAGGACGAGTCAGTGTAGTGTCGATATATGCCACAATGTGACTGTTTATTCGCCAGAGCGTGAATGCTTTTTATCGTTAAAATAATAGTCATGTAATATTGCATGAAACAGTGTACTATGATATAACAAATATTAATTTCCGGTAATTGCATCAAGAAAACATATGTGGAAGTCCGAACTTGCGGTTGTAAAGAACGGAGCCTGTCTGAATTTTAACAATATTCAGAGAAACGCGCATGGCATTGATGGAACCACCCCCGCGGAAACCGAGCGAATAGAATTCGTGTTGTGGTATAAACGCAGAAGCGCGTAATTGGTTATCCAACGTGTGGGTGCTGGTCGTACGTACGATGAACAAACGATTTGCATAAATCTCCAATATCTTCGCAATTAGGGCATTTTGGGCTTTAGGTAGACCTCATCATAGGGTCCACAGCCTTTGCGGTCATCGCACAATTACAGAGGACAGCGTAGTGGCGAACTGTAAATGGATCCATCACCAAGCATGCAGTGCGTTGCAAAATGATTGGGTCATAACCTCCTTTGATAAACCGTATAACAAGTTTGATAAAGACAGTATGAAAGTGATCATGACCAAGGATCTTACGAAGTTTATAAATCACGTCACCATAGAAGTCAGGTTGTGATAGTATTGTTGCAGAAGAGCAGAAGAGTTCTTAAATGACTTTTATATTTGGAAAGAAGATCAGGGTTACCATAATACTATTTTGCTAAGGTTTTACGAAGTTTATTGTAACGATAGCCCTGATGGAGTTGCTTTTTAGTTATACAGAGATTACGAATATTAAAGTCCTCAGCTCGAGTTCAAGCTCTAGAAAAACGAATAAGTTGAGACACATAGACCGCATAAGAAGTTGCTCGGGGAACATTTCCATCTAAATGGGAATAATTAACAATATCAAAAAATCATCTCTCTTGTCGTAGATTTTGCAAATGAGTTCACCTTTTTCAATAGAGAGATTTAAATCGAGACAAGAAGCGTTATTATCAGATATATTAGCTTTGTTAAGTTAAAGTTCTTGAGGATATATATTATTAACCATAGTACAAAGGAAAGGGTTGTCAATGTTCAATATGTCATCCAGATACCGAGAGCTTATCTTTGTTATATGTTAGGATAGTGTATACAACAAGACAAACATACATAAACTAGTAATCTGTTTTTGAGTCAGGAGACGACTGCAGCAGTTAGTCTAATGTCAATGAAAGACTTCTCATGTCTAAGGTTAACGTAGAATGACATTTAGTTTAAAAATAATATAAGTTGTGTAATTCAAAAAGAAAAAGCTATACAACACACTTATTATAAGCATAAGCATAGTTGTATACACTTATAGGAATTACAGCAATGACGTTCATCGTTTTATAAGATTATGACTTAAACGAAATAAAGTTGATTTTAAGGCAACCGACACAAATAGGTATAAAAGTCGAACAGAAAATGTTGTTTTCAAAGAACACAGTCAACCAAACACACGCTTACAAGGAAATATAAAAAGATCGGACAGGGAAACTAACATTCAAGGAGGACAGTCAACCACAAAACACATAAACAAACACGCAAACAGACAAATAATAAGGCAAAAGGAATAATAAATGCAAACGACATCACAAACACAAAAGTGTTGACAATAGGGCTACCACCTTGGAACGGTCAGTGGCAAAGTAGGCCACTGGGGTTTAAACCGGTTCTAGGGTGCACCAAACCTCACACTTACCCTACTGTCATCCCATTAAAACAGGACAGTGTGAATAAAGAACGTACCGCCATGATCTAATCTATAAACAACAAGGCAGCACCAATAGGCAATATAAGTAAAACACAAATATGCTCCTGTATATATAATAAAAACACAATAGCCTAGAAAGCCACAATGAAGGTATTCACTGACTTGGCAGAAACCAGAGCAACACGAGAATAAACCGTTAAAGGCACGACAAGAAAGATCATAGACAAACATCAAACGCCACCGTCCCAATGGGGTTTATGTAAGCGTCATCAAAGGGTCCACAGCCTGTACGGTCATCGTACAATTACTAAAAACATAATATACTCAAGGAAAAAAAGAAAGGCAACCCTGTATTAATAATCAAATATCTTGGAGTGCATCAAATATCTTGACGTGTATTGAACGAAAAACTATAATGGTATTGCAGTACACAGAAGGTATGTCTGATATTAATATTCCGCTAGTTGTGTGTGAATCTGAGTGTCATTTAAACTTCATATTAAGCGAAACCAAGCATTACGTCATATAACGCGGGCAACATATACTAACAACATTTTTGGCTAGAAATGGTCCTGGCACGTATTCGGTTGTTAGTAGGTTTTCACGGTGGTTTCACGATGGTTTCACGGTGGTTTTTACTGGGGTGTGGAAGCCCTGACGTAGGTGCTTGAGACGAAAATACGCGTCATCTTGACGTGATGTAACACATGGATGTCCTTGTTTAGGACGGTTCGTGGTAAATACAGTTCCTCTCAGACGTTGAAATAGTCTTGTTATAGTGCATGTATGCATGCTAAGATAGAAATACACCATACGCTGCGAAATTCCCTTCAAGGACTATCTGACGGCTCTTTCACGCTCCTCTTTACGTAATCGTGACATAAAGAAAACCTTACTAAGTTTGAAACAAAATGGATTCTTGATGAATGATGTCGTGCGACAAAATTAAGACAAAAAGTGCCCTGTGTTCCAGAGTACATATGTCACGACACGGTATCGGTAAAGGTTTTAGATCACTGGTAAATTAACCAAAGATTATTGTTAGAAGTGTTGGTAGAGTAAGTAGCTAATGCTAGTGGTGTAAGAATATTATGTGTTATTGCACTCCGTACCTCCAGGAAGAGCATCTTCTGGCAAGACAATATAAATAACATATTTTAACCTCAATAATCTAAATGAAAATAATTGACTAATTATTAAAACTGGATTACTGGTAAGCATTGTACAATTATATCATATATAACAAATAAGGTATATAAAACATAACCGCTTTAAGATCCAATTCTACGTAATTAATAATATTCGATAAAATTATTCGTTATTGATCAGTTTTACTGACTGGTGTTATGAGTTTTGATTGTTTACCTATGTTTATAATATTGCATCGGAACAGTAGATGCAACATAAGCACAGGAAGTGTAGCATATTAAACAGAACGCAGCTATTTACAAACACGCATTTAAAATAACACGTGCATGGACACTATGTATATAATTAAAGTTCAAGACATCACAAACAAACAAGTGTTGACAATGAGAGGTAACACCATGTTTTCTAACACCGGTTCAGGCGTGCTCACAACTGTTGACAACTTTAATTTGCAGATGCTTTTAGTCAACTACATATGACACACTGTAAAACAGAGCACACTAATGTAATATTCTTTAACACTGATTTTCATTTAAATGTGTGTATACTATTCCAAACCTTTACTATCGTGCTTACTTCAAGTAAACATCATATTTTACTGAGTAATAGTAATAGTTAAGCTGTACTTACTTTGGCTGTACTTTGGTGGAAGTCGCTTGTCATAACCCTTAAATATACCGTCAAGCATGGAGGACCTAAACAATAATAGTATACTCATATAAAACGATGTCTGCTTAATATTCTCTTATTTAAAACCAACACGTTCACTTACAAAAAAATAAATTCAACTTCTTAGAATAAAATAGTTCAGTAAATATTATTTTAGTTTTTCGATGAATGGTATATTAATGTCACCCATTTAGTTGTTTTTGCAGTGTTGGTTTATGCCAAGTCATTGAGTACTCGTATTGTGGCGTTTAATGCGTTTGTTTTTTATATGTATTTATGTAAACGATAATCTGTGTTTTATATGTAGTTATACAAACGATAATCGTTGTTTTATATTTATTTATACAAATGATAATCTGTGTTTTATATGTATTTATACAAACGATAATCTGTGTTTTATATGCATAATCTGTGTTTTATATGTATTTATACAAAAGATAATCTGTGTTTTATATGTATTTATATTTATTGATCAGTGGTACATTATTAATTTCTTTTGTTGTGTTACTTAAGTTTCGATTCAGTGGTTCCACTACTCCGGCCGATAAAAGGCTCTGGGTATTGTTTAAGAACTCATATGATATGTTGTCTGTTTTCTAATTCAGTCTTTTGGCTGTTACTTGTGATACGCAGGCTTCATAACCGCTGCTCCCAACTAAATTCCTTTTTGTTTATTTCGCTCTTCGGGGCTTAAAATGTTATTAGATCCTGGGACCATAGCCTCTTGATATAGGGGAGGTTATGAATATACAACTATTGCTATGTCCACCGTCATATGCTTGCCATCTTCGGGATGGTTAAATTTCTGTACTGTTGATTTTTATGAATATTGAGTTCTGTTCAACCCGAGGCTAGAGGGCGTGAGTGATAGCTAGCATATTTCACTACCGCTCATGAACAGTCTCAATCAAACAGAGACTGCACTATTTCGTATGTATTGTGTTCGGCCATTATCATACTCTCGTTTGTATGTATCTATACAAACGATAATCTGTGTTTTATATGTATTTATATAAATGATAATTTGTGTTTTATATGCATTTATACAAATGTCAATCTGTGTTTAATATGTATTCATGCAAATGACAATCTGTGTTTTATATGTATTTATGCAAATGATAATCTGTGTTTTAAATGAATCTATACAACCGATAATCTGTGTTTTATAAGTATTTATACAAATGATAATTTGTGTTTTATATGCATTTATACAAATGATAATCTGTGTTTTATATATATTTATACAAATGATAATCTGTGTTTTATATGTATTTTTGCAAATGATAAACTGTGTTTTATATGTATTTATACAAACGTTAATCTGTGTTTTATATGTATTTATACAAACGATAATCTGTGTTTTATATTTAATTATACAAACGATAATCTGTGTTTTATATGTATTTATAAAAACGAATTTATGTGTTTTATATTTATTTATACAAACGATAATCTGTGTTTTATATGTATTTATACAAACGATACTCTGTGTTTAATATGTATTTATACAAACAATAATCTGTGTTTTATATGTATTTATACACATGATAATCTGTGTTTTATATGTATTTATACAAACAATAATCTGTGTTTTATATGTTTTGATACAAATGATAATCTGTGTTTTATATGTATTCATACAAACAATAATCTGTGTTTTATATGTATTTATACAAACGATAATCTGTGTTTTATATGTATTGATACAAATGATAATCTGTGTTTTATATGTATTTATACAAACGATAATCTTTGTTTTATATGTATTTACCCAAACGATAATCTGTGTTTTATATGTTTTATACAAATGATAACCTGTGTTTTATATGTATTTATACAAACGTTAAGGTATTTATACAAATGAAAATCTGTGTTATATATGTATTTATACAAACGATACTCTGTGTTTTGTATGTATTTATACAAACGATAATCTGTGATTTATATGTATTTATTCAAACGAAAATCTGTGTTTTATATGTATTTATACAAATGATAATCTGTGTTTTATTTGTATTTATACAAACGATAATCTGTGTTTTATATGTATTTATACAAATGATAATCTGTGTTTTATATGTATTTATACAATCTATAATCTGTGTTTTATATGTATTTACACAAATAAAAATCTATATACTATGTTTTACTTGTATTGCCTATTAATGCTTCCTCGTTTGTTAGAGAATACAACCTGGCGGCGATTTCTTTATTTACACTGTCCCGGTGGTATAAAATAAAGTATAAATGGCAGGTTTGGTGCACTATAGGTAACCCTCAGGTTCGACGTTGATATCTACTTAGAAAATTTTGCGTATGAGTGTCCGAAGTCACATCATATGTGCTTCATGATGTTGAAAACCGCTGATTACTATCTAGAGGAAAACCTGCTGTTCTTACTTAAACTATAAGCAAGATAATGCTATGAAACATATCAGTATTATATAACATATATTTAACTCACACTGTGATGTTTGTTTCACTGGCACTATAACCACGTGCTCCCAGCAGAAGAATAAAGTGTACTGCTAGTATTCCGGCAATCATTGTTTAGTCTCATATACCCAGTAAACGAATCAGAAGTCCCTGCGAATAAACATAATGACACATCAATACAATGCAAACGTGAACGCCACTTACGCCATTGCCAACACGTAAACTAAGTAATTTAGACATGAAATTCCCTGCCAAAAAATCAGTAGACACTGAGAGAGAAATTACGTGTTAGATAACATAGCATGAAGATAGACACTGAGAGAGAAATTACGTGTTAGATTACATAGCATGAAGATACAAAATATGAAAACTGATCCTATAGAAACCGCAGCACTCAAACTCAGTGGGTGACATTGCAGTGGGTGACATTGCAGTTAGTGCTGCAGTTTCTATATGACCACATATGACTATATAGGCCCGCTCCGTACCAGACAAACGCAGTGGGTGACATTGCAGTTAGTGCTGCAGTTTCTATATGACCACATATGACTATATAGGCCCGCTCCGTACCAGACAAACGCAGTGGGTGACATTGCGGTTTAGTCAAACGAAGTGGGTGACAATGCGGTTTAGTCAAACGCAGTGGGTGACATTGCGGTTTAGTGCTGCAGTTTCTATATGACCACATATGACTATATAGGCCAGCTCCGTACCAGATTCAAAGAGCAAGTTTAATATACAATGACAAAGACATTATACAGGATTACCGGCTTGGAGCGGTCAATATGCAAAATAGCATACTGGTTAGCTTAAATCGATTTTATGTGTACACAATCTAGCTATTATACTGACGTCAGCGCACGAATTGACAAGCCAGTGCAAATAAAAGTGCATCCGTTCGAATCAAAATCTAACAATTCCACATCCAGAAGAAATAGCAAATATTACACACATATTTTGTTGTACAATATATAATGCATACATACTTAGATGGAACCAGAATTGTACGCAAGTACCATAGCAGTTGCAGTCAAATAGACAACCAATCTAGGGTACGACGATAGCTGCTTCTTATTTTATTGCATGTGACATATAACAATCGTACACTCATATCCGTTATATCAAACGAACACTCGTTGTATTTGAATTATTGATGGTAACAATAATTGTAAATATGGGAGGGTAGGTGTTTTTAGCTGAACAAAATGAAAAAAAATACTACTGACCCATTTATTAATCCATCCATTCGATTGTCTATTGCCATTTTAGTTTACACAAAAATAATTTCACTGGAATACTAGTTTAACACATAGCAGCAATTACATGCAATTCCAGAAATTACTACAATTATCAATATTCCGGTGCGCCCCATAGTGAGCATCTGCGGTCGGGTAAAAGTGCAACACGGGAGGTCACAACGGCAAGTGCTCATTGGATGATGTATAAGCCGTTCTGGTATATACCCTTATTCCGATACTGTAATTATAATACATTTCGAACAAATCAACATCCCCGAGATTACAATTAATGTCTAGCTATGTCTGTAAATGCGATGAATTTCATTCAACTCAAGGTTTGGTTTATGCACGTGACTTCCAAATAAAGAATGTTTTATCGCGCTTTCCAAAGCAACACATGGTATTTGGTGCAGACAAATGTAGGCCAAACTCGTAAATAGTTATAAAAATAAGTATAAAGTCGAACAAGTATAAAGTCGAATAGGAAATGCAGCTTTCAAAGAACACAGTAAACCCCAAAAACACGCAAAACGGTTGACAATAGGGTTATCACCTTGGAACGGTCAGTGGCAAAAAGGTCCGCTGATATAAACCAGGTTCTAGGAAGCACCAAACCTCACACTTACACTACTGTCATCCAAGTAAAACGGGACAGTGCACATAATGAAATCCCCGCCATTAACTATTCTCTAATAAGCCAGGAAGTGGAATTTTGACAATAATAAAATCGCGATCCTATAAAAGCTTAAAGCTTTAGCTTCCTCCCTTAGCATTTCTTCTCCCTTGTTAACGTTTTCACTTCATAGCCTCTACTATTACATAGGGCACATGCTCGAGCGTGGTACAGCAGTACAAAACCGCATTCTTGATTACTATGGTACACTTAATAGCAATAAATTCAGGATTAAATCCACACAATGAAATGTTGTGAATCTATAATTTGAATGAAGTTTTAATAAGCCGCAATGATGACAAATGCGCGTGTTAATCATTGCAAGATCCGCAAACATAAATAATAACATAATGCCATGCATGATATACGTGATAGTTTCCCACACGTTTGGTTATTAAGACGTTTATTCTATCAAATAGAGAGCCATTGACAACATAGACAGACTATTCGTTGAGAGAGGTAAATAAGTACATTTCTTGCAATTTGTAACCGTGTTTTATAACAGTAGACATAAAAGTCGAACAGCAAAACATTCATAACTGAAGCCGTTAAATGATAAAGCATTAGCTTTGCCGAACTGTTGGTAATCCGGTCATATCAGTTCATCCACCTTGACACTTATGCAATACATACGTTAACGCTTGTACAATTAGCTTTAAACTAAAACATGACGATGAAATGTTATTTTGACATGTTTTAAAGAAAGCGATACTGAAGAAGTATTCAAATTTAATTTAAAACATTTAAACAATTAATGCGTAATCGAACTGTATAATCATCAAACGTAGATGATCCCCACACCTATTACTTTGCTTTCATCGTGTTGGCAGATTTACAGTTTGTTAATGATTGTAACTATATACGACGCCAAAACTTACGATATATTAGTCCAGTTAATAAGCACACAATAAAGAAAACGGTCTTTAAACGGATTATTTGTAAGTGCGTGTCGCCATATGGGGACGTTATGTTGATAATTAGAATAAAATATAATATAATTAATAATGGGCTAGCGTAGCCGTTAGTGCAACTATAAAATGCAATTGCAAGGTCATTAAAATCAATTCATTCTTTCTATGCCTTTGTGTTTTATTAAATACATGATCACTAAAGTGTTTTACATATATTGCCTAATAATGCTGCCTGGTTTTTTAGATAACCTGGTGGGGATATCTTTATTTACACTGTCCCGTTTTATTGGGATGAAAATAGGGTAAGACTGAGATTTGGTGTACCGTAGCCCAGCGGCCTTATTGTCACTGACCATTCCAATGCAGTAGCCCTATTGTCAACTATTTTATGTCTGTAATGTTATATATTGCTTTATAATCATCGGTTTAGTTGTTGTTTGCATCTGTGCGTATCAAATAGAGAGCCATTGACAAAAATGGTATCTACTGTGGTCCTCGAATGTTACATGTCCTAACATCTATTGTGGTCCTCGAATGTTACTTGTCATAACATCTACTGTGGTCCTCGAATGTAACACGTCCTAACATCTACGGTGGTTCTCGAATGTTATATGTCCTAATATCTACTGTGGTCCTCGAATGCTACATGTCCTTACATCTACTGTGGTCCTCGAATGTTACATGTCCTAACATCTACTGTGGTTCTCGAATGCTACATGTCCTAACATCTACTTTGGTCCTCGAATGCTACATGTCCTAACATCTACTGTGGTTCTCGAATGCTACATGTCATAACATCTACTGTGGTCCTCGAATGCTACGTGTCCTAACATCTACTGTGGTCCTCGAATGCTACGTGTCCTAACATCTACTGTGGTCCTTGAATGTTACATGTCCTAACATCTACTGTGGTCCTCGAATGATACGTGTCATAACATTTACTGTGGTTCTCGAATGTTACGTGTTCTAACATCTTCCGTGGTACTCGAATGTTACGTGTCCTAACAACCACTGTGGTCCTCGAATGCTACGTATACTAACCTCTACTGTTGACCTCGAATGTTACATGTCCTAACATCTGCTGTGGTCTTCGAATGCTACATGTCCTAACATCATGTTACATGTCCTAACATCTACTGTAGTCATCGAATGCTACATGTCCTCACATCTACTGTGGTCCTCTAAAGCTACATGTCCTAACATCTACTGTGGTCCTCGAATGATACATGTCCTAACATAGACTGTGGTTCTCGAATGTTACGTGTCCTAACAGCTACTGTGGTCCTCGAATGCTATGTGTCCTAACATATACTGTGGTCCTCGAATGCTACATGTCCTAACATCTACTGTGGTCCTCGAATGTTACATGTCCTAACATCTACTGTGGTCCTCGAATGTTACATGTTCTAACATCTACTGTGGTCCTCGAGTGTTACATGTCCTAACATATACTGTGGTCCTCGAATACTACATGGCCTAACATCATGTTACATGTCCTAACATCTACTGTGGTCCTCGAATGTTACATGTCCTAACATCTACAGTGGTCCTCGCATGTTATATGTCCTAACATATACTGTGGTCCTCAAATGCTACATGTTCTAACATCTACTGTGGTACTCAATGCTACATGTCCTAAAATCTACTGTGGTCCTCCAATGTTACCTGTCCTAACATATAAAGTGGTCCTCGAATGCTACATGTCCTAACATCCACTGTGGTCCTCGAATGTTACATCTACTAACATCTACTGTGGTCCTCGAAAGCTACATGGCCTAACATCATGTTACATGTCCTAACATCTATTGTGGTCCTCGAATACTACATGTCCTAACATCTACTGTTGTCCTCGAATATTACATGTCCTAACATCTACAGTGGTCATCGAATGTTATATGTCCTAACATCTACTGTGATCCTCAAATGCTACATGTCCTAACATCTACTGTGGTACTCGAATGATATATGTCCTAACATCTACTGTGGTCCTCGAAGGCTAGTTTTCCTAACATATACTGTGGTCATCGAATGTTACATGTCCTAACATCTACTGTGGTCCTCGAAAGCTACATGTCCTAACATATACTGTGGTCCTCGAATGCTACATGCCCTAACATCTACAGTGGTCCTCGATTGTTACATGTCCTAACATCTACTGTGGTATTCGAATGCTACATATACTAACATCTACTGTGGTCCTCGAATGTTACATGTCCTTACATCTACTGTGGTCTTGAGATGCTACATGTCCTAACATCTACTGTGGTTCTCGAATGTTACATGTACTAACATCTACTGTGGTCATCGAAAGATACATGTCCTAACATCTACTGTGGTCTTCGACTATTACATGTCCTAACATCTACTGTGGTCCTCGAATGCTACATGTCCTAACATCTACTGTGGTCCTCGAATGTTACATGTTCTAACATCTACTGTGGTCCTCCAATACTACATTTACTAACATCTACTGTGGTCCTCGAATGCTGCGTGTCCTAACATCTACTGTGGTCCTCGAATGCTACATGTTCTAACATCTACTGTGGTCCTCGAATGCTACATGTCCTAACATCTACTGTGGTCCTCGAATGCTACATGTCCTAACAAATACTGTGGTCCCCGAATGCTACATGTCCTAACATCTACTGTGGTCCTCGAATGTTACATGTCCTAACATATACTGTGGTCCTCGAATGCTACATGTCCTAACATCTACTGTGGTCCTCGAATGCTACATGTCCTAACATCTACTGTGGTCCTCGAATGTTACATGTCCTAACATCTACTGTGGTCCTCGAATGCTACATGTCCTAACATTTACTGTGGTCCTCGAATGCTACATGTTCTAACATCTACTGTGGTCCTTGAATGTTACATGTCCTAACATCTACTGTGGTCCTCGAATGTTACGTTTCCTTACATTTACTGTGGTTCTCGAATGTTACGTGTCCTAACATCTTCTGCGGTCCTCGAATGTTACGTGTCCTAACACTTACTGTGATCCTCGAATGCTACGTGTCCTAACCTCTACTGTGGACCTCGAATGTTACATGTTCTAACATATACTGTGGTATTCGTGTCCTAACATCATGTTACATGTCCTAACATCTACTGTTGGCCTAGAATGCTACATGTCCTAATATCTACTGTGGTACTCGAATGTTACATGTCCTAACATCTACTGTGGTCCTCGAATGCTATATGTCCTAACATATACTGTGGTCCTCGAATGCTACATGTTCTAACATCTACTGTTGTCCTCGAATGATACGTGTCCTAAAATCTACTGTGGTCCTAGAATACTACGTGTCCTAACATCTACTGTGGTCCTCGAATGTTACGTGTCCTAACATCTACTGTGGTCCTCAAATGCTACATTTCCTAACATCTTCTGTGGTCCTCCAATGCTACGCGATCTAACATCTACTGTGGTCCTCGAAAGCTACATGTCCTAACATCTACTGTGGTCCTCGAATGTTACATGTCCTAACATCTAATTTCGTCTCGAATGCTACATATCCTAACATCTACTGTGGTCCTCGAATGCTTCATGTCCTAACATCTACTCTAGTTCTCGAATGCTACATGTACTAACATCTACTGTGGTCTTCGAATTCTACATGTCCTAACATCTACTTTGGTCCTCGAATGCTACTTGTCCTAACATCTACTGTGGTCCTCGAATTTTACATGTCCTAACATCTACTGTGGTCCTCGAATGTTACATGTCCTCGAATGTTACATGTCCTAACATCTACTGTGGTCCTCGAATGCTACATGTCCTAACATCTACTGTGGTCATCGAATGCTACATGTCCTAACATCTATTGTGGTCCTCGAATGTTACATTTCCTAACATATACTGTGGTCCTCCAATGCTACAAGTCCTAACATCTACTGTGGTCCTCCAATGCTGCATGTCCTAACATCTACTGTGGTCCTCGAATGCTACATGTCCTAACATCTACTGTGGTCCTCGAATGCTACATGTCCTAACATCTACTGTGGTCCTCGAATGTTACATGTCCTAACATCTACTGTGGTCCTCGAATGTTATATGTCCTAACATCTACTCTTGTCCTCGAATGCTACATGTCCTAACATCTACTGTGGTCCTCGAATGCTACATGTCCTACATCTACTGTGGCTCTCGAATGCTACATGTCCTAACATCTACTGTGGTCCTCGAATGTTACATGTCCTAACATCTACTGTGGTCCTCGAATGTTACATGTCCTAACATCTACTGTGGTCCACCGATGTTACATGTCCTAACATCTACTGTGGTCCTCGAATGTTACATGTTCTAACATCTACTGTGGTCCTCGAATGCTACATGTCCTAACATCTACTGTGGTCCTCGAATGTTACATTTTCTAACATATACTGTGGTCCTCCAATGCTACAAGTCCTAACATCTACTGTGGTCCTCGAATGCTGCATGTCCTAACATCTACTGTGGTCCTCGAATGCTACATGTCCTAACATCTACTGTGGTCCTCGAATGCTACATGTCCTGTTCGACATTTATATCAACTATAGTTAACAAGAGAAGATGTTGTTTATTGTTTGTTTTTTGTCTCGGTCACACATCACCAATGACATCGACGCTACATACAACAATGACATAACAATTGCGATGATAGCAATAGTAGATTGCCTTGCATTTAAATATTAGTTGTAGTAACAACATTGCGAATACGAACTTCTAACGTACTGTAGTATACAATTATGAATTTCAAAAATTCAGGTTGCACGTGCATTAAGCAATATTTTATGTTTTTATCGTGTTGACGATTTCCAAATTTCTCCTTTCATACTTTGTATATATCACAGTAGCGTTTTCTGTGCAGTATGGTGGCGGTAAAACGTCTCCCCTTGCTTGCAATCAGAACTGTTATTCATTCCGATAACTGGAGATCGCTGAGCCCGATATTTACAGATATCGGTGGTACATTCTCAAATGCTTTTGTTTTCTTACTTGAATTTAGAATAGGTAGCCTTTAAAGGTTCTGAGTATTGTTTAATCACCCTTTGGATATGTTGCCTGCGTTTTAATTTAGTCTTTTTACTTTTACCTGTGATATACAGGCTTCAAAAGATCTGCTTCCAGCTAATTTCCATTATGTTTATTTCGCGCATTGTTTTCTCGCTTAGGACAAAGCGTTTTGTTAGAAACTAAGGCCATACGCCGCTGGCCTTGGAATGGTGTGGAAATACCGTATTAAATGTTCCAAGTTCACCGTCATATGCATACCGACTTCGGAATGGCTCCAATTTATGTAATATTGGCATTTTAAAAACCCGGCGCCAGAGGGAGTGAACGGTAACAAGCACTTTTCACTACCGATCAATCAAACTGAGACTGCAATACATTTTTTTGTATTTATCGTGTTCGACGATTTCCAAATTTCTCCTTTCATACTATTTTAAACAGCTCATTCGAAAAAAAATCGAACTTCAAATTTGGCAGTAAAATTCGAATATTAATCAAATGTATCCATACGAAATTCCATTACAACAAATTAAAGGGAAACCAAAAGCAAAAAAAGAAAATGAGAGGGCCTTAGGAGTTCCGTTTAATCTATATACATGTAACGTGTTTAAAGTGATATGTATGTCCTTTCTGCAAAATATAAGTCCAACTACCCACATACAATTGGTTAAGCACGTGATATGGTGGCAATGGTATTTCTTCCGGTTTCTACCCACCAATTTCAACACAGCTTCAACCAGTGTCCACGAGGTACTGATAATATGGTAAGAATGCAGTTTGGTACACTCTAAAACCTGATGCAAACCACCGCGGCCGTTTGGGCCACTGAACGTTCTAATACAGTAGCCCTATTGTTAATCATTTTATTATGTTTCTGATGCCATTTACCTTGCCTTTAATTTGTGCTTGTAATAACTTGTGTTTGTTTCCATGCGTGCGTTGGTTGACCGTGGTCTTTGTATGCTACATTTTCTGCTCGACTTGTATATATACTTTTGTTGGGTATGGTATATGTACCGTATTACGTTACGTTCCTTCTGTGTAGCGGATTATAGAATAGTCTGTGATACAATTACGTATATCAGGTCAGACTGCTTCATGCCTCGTCTGAGTAAATTGCGTGTTATGACTCACATTCACATATGTTTTAGGTTCAAACTATTCCGACTGTAATGAATAGTAAGCAAAACATATAGTAGAGATGGCTGTGTGGTTTGTCCAGAATCCTCCTTCTGTAATCGGTTTCCGACATATTTCTCTTCATGACAACCTTGAACCTTGGTAGACAAGAAGTCTGGTACCCGGTATTCAGTATCAGTATACTTGTACAAACAGTCACACTCATTGCAGTGTTAATAGTAGTCTCGACCTGCTAAACCCGTATCATGCATATGTCCTACTTGCAGATATCGGTCTGGGCAGATTAGGACGATTAATTACTAGCGATTAGCCGAATGTATTCGCGCGTTTTTTCACGCACATAAAGTCGAGGTCTTTTGTGTGACGTCGTGTGGTAAATAGACGTACAACGTCAATTAATCAGTTATTCTGTTTGACGTTTTTGCTGCTTCTCATCAGTTAAAAATAAGAAATTAATGCTAAATTAACTTGAAAATATATTTTGAAAGACTCACAGTCTCTTTCAAAGTCTCGCCAAAGTCGGCCCCAACGTGAGGGGCGATTTCAAACTTCCTTTTTAATCCCCATGCCCTGGTTATGAATCCACGTAGCATATCACAACGAAGAAACCAGAAGCGGACCGGGTGACTAAGCCTTGGAAAACATGTGGTATGATTGTGATTTATTATGTGGTGCTATCGACCCCAAAGCATATATATATTAATTGTATTAAATGTCTTTATTTGTTTTAAGATACTGATGAAGACAGAAAGTGTTTGTTTTGCTGTTTGTTGAATTTGAAGAACTCCAACCTATTGTGGTAAAGAAACTGTTTATATAAAGGTAACACTATTAATACATACTGATAAGGGAGATCCGTTGAAACAAACACAACCAAGAGAATAAAGTAGGAGAGTCGCTTTATTGTTCATGAGAGGTTATGTAAGAAGCATCACCTCTCACGCTCCGAAGCACCAGCTTAAGCGGTTGTCGACTTCCAAGCCAATTATTCTAGATCCCAAAGGATGAGTAAAATAACAAAGGAATACTGCACTAAACGTGCGCCGGTGTGCAGGTTAATAAATACTGATAATGCATACATTTTTGTATATTTTAAAACATTGTTACTACAGTGTTTTTTTAATAGTTATAACAATAGCTGTGCAGACGTTCTTCTTTTGAATCATTATGCATTTTATGAATATATATTACACTTTAATAAACTACTGTTTCCTGACACTAGTACGTGAAATAAACATAATTATATAACTTACCAAATTGCGCTTTAAATATTCCTATAACCCAATATAGTGTATTACCTATATGTATTAGTCCGAACAACATATAAATGCATATATTCCTATTTGTATTATACTTGTTCACGACTTTATCACGGTATAATACTATTTACACAAGATATTAATTACATAAAATGACATTTAAATGACAGTTGCTTACAAATACGTTATATGAAATTTGTAGTCATTATCGATCTATTTACACAATACTTATTTCCTTTATATGTATTTTAAGTATGAAATTCATATCAAAAGTAATTCACATTAATAGTACAGGTCATTATCAAGAACTAAATGCCGGCTCATATGAATAAAATTCATTGAATAGTCTATACAAATATGCTCTCGTGTTGACAAACATCGTTAAAATGTTTAATACTCGTACGTAAAGGTGTACCAAATTTACTCTCACCGTATTTTAAAACCCGATAAAATATTGACAAATTAGTTTATTGATGCACATCCAACACAATATACTTGCAAACTTTAAAAATACTATAGGTTATTGAATTTGTAGTTTGTTTTCAAATTTCTAATAGGCTAACCGCCCATGAGGATATACATACATGTATAATGAACTTCTTCATTGTTAGGAGAAGGTTTTTTAACTAAGGAGAATTATATATTTGCATGTCCGCATAACATACTAACTGTTGATACTTATACATGTATATTCTTACATGCCATACGTGATTGCATATAATTCAAACAGCTTTTAATTGTATGAACACGTAAGTAACTTTAAGTAGATGCTTAGCAACCAGGTATACATATGCAAGTAAACATACATACTATTAGCAACGCTACACCAATTTGTAATACATTCTACAACATATAGCTCAATTATTGGCAAACATAGTTTCGTTCCTTTTAGTAAAGGCTTTATTTATGAAAATGGCGGCGTTTCTTACTTCTTTTGTACATGTTGAATTAATTAACAAAACCATTTTATGCATATTCGGTCTATTCCAATAGTATTTTTTAATAAATTGTTTTCTCAGATCGGAGTATAACGGGCATTCTAACATGAAATGAAACTCATCTTCTAAAATATTACAAACACAACATTTTCTCTCATTTGTCGGTGTTCTGTTTGGTTAATTCCATCGTCCTGCTTCTATTTGTAATCTATGAGATGAGACTCTTAATTTAGTCAAAGCAATTCTAAATTTTGATATGTTACATACTGTGAGGTATGGCTGAAATCTAAAACTACATATATTATTATAAAATAAAGCTCTACTTGAATCAGTTAATCTATTATTCCAATTTTGTACAAAGTTGTCATTTAATCTTTGTTTAAATATGCATAAAAACAGTTTTACGTTACCAACACCTTGCGTTAACCATATATCATTAAACCCCATTCGATATAACATTTCTCTTACCGAGGAAGCCCAATTCTTTATAAGTGGTTTCACATGTATATCATATAACATCAGATCATATATTTTCTTAACATATTTGTTTTCATTTCTATATAATATTTTTAACCAATACTTTATGATATTATAATGTCGCATAATAACCAGAGGTTTTCTACCTAATTCTCCGTGTACAAAATCGTTTTGTGTTGTCTTTTTCACTCCCAAAATTCGTTTACAAAATTGTAAATGAACCCTTTCAATGTCATTCGCCTGATTGAAACCCCATACTTCTGACCCATAATTCAGAATAGGAGTAATTAATTTATCAAATAAATCTATTCTATGTTCAATTGGTTATTCCGTAAATTTATAAAGACATTTATTCATTTTAAATATTGCCTTTAACGCTTGAGCTGCAAGTGTTGATTGAGCATATGCGAATGATCCTCCAGTTGTAAAAACGTTATCCAGGTAGCTGAATCTATTAACAATATCTAGAACAGTATCATTGTAATAAAAATTAATATCTCGTGGCAGAGAACCACCTTTTTTAAATATCATTATCTTTGTTTTTAAAGGGTTAACAACAAGTTTCCACCTTCTACAGTAGTCTGCCATGCTATTTAAACTATTTTGTAAATCTTCCTTACTATTTGCAAAGATAACTATATCATCAGCATATAATATTAGAAACATTTTAAACATATTAACGTCAATTCCTTCAATACCATTATTTATGAATGTTTCTTCAATATCATTTAAGAACATCGAAAACAAAAAGGGAGATAAGCAAATCGTTCCAAGTAATATTGTATGGCTTAATATTACTTGGAACGAGTTGTTTTGGCAAAGGACGACGAGCTTGAATTAGCCATACCAATTCAATAACATTTTTATTGTATTAAAGGTTATTGAATGTGTATGGCTAAATATTACTTGGAACGAGTTGTTTTGGCAAAGAACGACGAGCTTGAATTAGCCATGCCAATTCAATAACATTTTTATTGTATTAAAGGTTATTGAATGTGTATGGCTAAATATTACTTGGAACGAGTTGTTTTGGCAAAGGACGACGAGCTTGCGAGTCATCCTGCGCCAAAGTAACGAGTTCCACATACAAATTCAATAACCTTTTTATTGTATACTTTCATATTGTTTTCGATCAATGCTAATTGTATGACTATTACTTTTCATTATATCTGTGTTATTTTTATAGCTTTCGATGGAATTCCTATAATGTCATTCAGTTTCATTTTGTGTGGATGATTATTTTGCGCGAAAACGACGTCGACGTCGGATGACGTCAATTAAAACGTCAAGCGATTTTTTAACGTTTGTTTACCATCCGATAACGTTAAAAATAGTGGGTGAGTGACCATTTCAATTATTTTATCAATTTCTGCCACGAACAAAAACACGTTGCTTTTTTTGTTGACACTATAGACAGGATTCCGTTCTTTTATTTGAAAGTAGTTCCTTATTTCTATTTCGCGGCTCTTAGCAAGCGCGAGAAAAGGTTCCGGTGCAACATCAATGTGTGCAATATCGTAGATTATTGTATACTTTCATATTGTCCCGTTTAGTTTGCATTGAGCTAAGCGTGCAATATTCTACGATATTGCACGCATTGATATTGCACGGGAACTTTTGCTCGTGCTTGCTAAGAGCCACGAAATAGAAATAAGGAACTACTTTCAAATAAAAATAACGGAATCCTTCCTATAGTGTCAACAAAAAATACTTGTTTTTTTACAACCTTTTATGGCAAAAATTGATAAAATAATTCAAATGGTCACTCACCCACTGTTTTTCAACGTTATCGAATGGTAAACAAACTTCCGAAAATCGCTTGATGTTTTTAATGACGTCTTCCGACGTCGACGTCGTTTTCGCGCAAAATAATCATCCACACAAAATGAAACTGAATGGCAAGATAGGAATTCCATCAAAAGCTATAAAAATAACACAAATGCAATGAAAAGTAATAGTCATACAATTAACATTGATCAAAAACAATATGAAAGTATACAATAAAAAGCTTTGCCAAAACAACTCGTTCCATGTAATATTTAGCCATACAAATGCAATAACCTATACTATTGCACACTTAGCTCAATACCAACTAAACGGGACAATATGAAAGTATGCAATACCAAAGCCTATTTGCAATAATTAGTGCGAGAGATAGATGATATATAATATGTTGATATATACTCCTCAAAATATGTTAAGGACCATCCCTTCTTTAGTTCAATCAGATTATTTTTTGAAAATCGCACAAGTTCAAATGTTTAAATACATATTGCATTCCAATATTGAAAACTGTTTCGTGTTTCTGCATTCTTTGGGAAACATTTTTGAAAATTGAGATTTTGAAATATTTCAATTAAATGTCCAGTTTAATGCAACATTCCGTACACATTATGTGTAACCGTTTACAATGTTATGTAGTCACTTTCGCTGGTAAGCGTATGGAGAAATATTCTTGCGCTCCGTCAATTATTTATATAACACAAACACAATTTTACTTTCACTTGATGGACGATATTACTGTACCAACCTGTATTGAAATATCATTAAAGAGTAGACGATAATGTAATTATACACTGATATAATCCTGAAGGGACACACGGCAATTTTGATGCATCAACATAAATTGCATTTGTTTTTCTTTAATTAATATTAATTATAAGAATAATATGAATCAAATTGTTTATTGTATTTAACTAATAATATATTCAAACCTATGGTAGAAAACAAAAACATGTTGAAAACTCAAGATCGTATTTGAAATATATGCATGCAGGTTTAAACTCAAAATGATACTGGATTAATAAATGGAGAGGCAAATTGTAATGCATGATAAAATCTTCAAGATTGCCGTGTGTCCCTTCATTTAAATAGTAACATCGTCTATCACATACACCATGTACACTGAACTACTTTAAAAACGCAACTCGGGAATTTTCGCTATATTGTGTATATACTGCACACTTAATTGCACATAATATTCAAGATGTGTTATAAAAAAAAGAGTTGCAGTTAATTAGAGAAAGGACACAACTTTGATGTTGTAGACGTTTTAATCACACTACACATTGTAACAAGAACTTCATATATGTTGAAGTTGCTCTTTGGAAAACTGAGCTAGTTCAGTACTGTATTTAAGGTAAATAGTTTGCAAAATGTTGCATCCTAAGTTTACTCACATGATTGAGTCAAACTCGTACTATGTCAATAAAGAAACTTTGAATTGATACTATTTGCTGTATTATTTGTTGTTTTAGTATGTTTTCCAAAAGGAAAGTTCTTACGTAGACATGTACCATTCGATTAAAAGCAGCATATTGTACATACAATATATAGCGGAAATTCCCGTGTTGCGTTTTTAAAGTCGTTCAGTGTAAGTCTGGTAGACGTTCGTTGACTCTCCTCACGGCTGATTATCGGACTCTCCTCAAAGTCAGGGGCGGTACCTAGTTTATGGGAGGAGCTAACGCTTTGCCGTTGCTTCAGTTTTATTAATCCGTTTTAAAAACGATATATACAGTTAGCTTTTACCTCATAATAAATCGAAATTCTAAAGAAAAAAAATCGATATTTAAAAGAAAAAAGTATTTAATTTAAAACAACAACAACCGGTGTCACAAACACAAGATGGCGGCGCCCATGTCGCTGAAAAAATACACCACGTGGTCATATACCACTATTGCATTTTACATAGGGTTACATTATAGCCTTTTGTCCCTAAAACACATTTTACATACCCAAGGGAACCTTTTAGGCTACTTTATTTTCAAGAACTATCCTAGACACACTTAAAAAAGTGAAAATAATTGGGGGTTTTGTAATGCTTTCACCTACTTTCGGTTTGATGAAGGTGCTGACCGTCGGGCTCGCAGCAAATAAATGTGATTTTTTGACAATTTACTATACCTGCAATTTTCTCAATAAAATAGCCCAGATGCAAGAACAAATACAGTTTTATTTTTTTTTATCACCTAAACATATTATTTTGACATTTTATGTACATCAGTTATGATTAAGCCAATTCTACCCAATCACAAAATAGCTCTTTCGAAAAAGATATACCCTAATACACCCTATACTTTTTTCAGCCAATCAGTAGCCCCAAAACAATAGTGGTATATGACCTAAATAGACATTCAAACCTACCTGAAGTTTGTTTTTTCTGGCTAAATTGTTCCATACATTCATTCTGAGGAAAATGGTGTCTTTTGTTTTTAGAAAAAAATACTTCTTTACAAAATATGAGAGCTTTAAAGGGCCTCGGCTGATGTCAAATTCATGCGATTTTTGCGCGTAAATCCAGAATCTTCAAAATGCCATATCTCGACAACCGTTCCAATCTTTTGTTTCAAATAAAGTGATTTTGAATTGATTTCATCAATACCATGTGATTTTCAACCAGTTGAAGCTCTCTTGAAAATCATTTCTACTGAAAAATGATATTTGTGATTTTCAGGGCTCAAAATAGCAGATTTTACCATAAAAATGCCACGTTTTTTATATATATTCAAAATCTGCCTTCAAATGGATTAATTAACATTAGGCAGCAGTTTCTATATGTGATACCATCAAGAAAATGCAACTTTTCACTTTAAAAATGTCAAAAAAAAATTCTGAGAATATCCTCCCCAACTCCATTTTTAATGCCATGCCATGTTTTACAATATGCTCATTACACAAGATTGCATGTAACTGTACATTTTAATGTATTTTTTTATCAGATATTGTTTGTGCCACCTTTACATGTCATGTTCATACCACCATGAAGCCAAAAAGCACTGTTGACAGTACAGATCCATGAAAAATCATTAAAATTAAGGGGGTGGGGCAGAAAAAAACTTTAAAAAAACTTTGAAAATGTCATATTTTTTGCCAACTAAATTATTTAATTTGTAAAATGTATTAAACCGCATAAAATATTTGCATATCAACACTAACCGTAAAGACGCGATGAACTCAGAGTCAGAGTTTACCTCAACATCTTTTTCAAAACAGACATAAACGCCTTTTCGACATCTTAGCAGACAGACGCAGCTTGTCACTTTCTGACATTTTTGCCAAACAATGTATGCAAAGCCCTCAGAAATTAACAAAACTTACTAGATATACCTTTAATTGTATCAAATAGGTGCATTACAGGCCAATTGTGTATACCAGGTGTCAGGTATGGCTAAATTTGTGTCCACAACCCTAATAAAATAATTTAAATTACGTATATTGCATCATACAACTTTCAAATATTTAAAAATCATTAAAAAAGTTACAAGAAAAGTCAAAATACAACATAATTCAACATTTCTCACACTTTCAAATCATTGTGTTAGAAAAAAAGTATGTCTACTTTCACTTTTACCCCATGCAGAATCTAGCTTTAGGTCATATACCACTATTGCATTTTACATAGGGTTACATTATAGCCTTTTGTCCCTAAAACACATTTTACATACCCAAGGGAACCTTTTAGGCTACTTTATTTTCAAGAACTATCCTAGACACACTTAAATAAGTGAAAATAATTGGGGGTTTTGTAATGCTTTCACCTACTTTCGGTTTGATGAAGGTGCTGACCGTCGGGCTCGCAGCAAATAAATGTGATTTTTTGACAATTTACTATACCTGCAATTTTCTCAATAAAATAGCCCAGATGCAAGAACAAATACAGTTTTATTTTTTTTTATCACCTAAACATATTATTTTGACATTTTATGTACATCAGTTATGATTAAGCCAATTCTACCCAATCACAAAATAGCTCTTTCGAAAAAGATATACCCTAATACACCCTATACTTTTTTCAGCCAATCAGTAGCCCCAAAACAATAGTGGTATATGACCACGTATCAGCTTGTGGAAGAGTTCATTGAACAATATGAGTCATATAATCATCTAAAATATGCTATAGTTAGGGGCAATAAAAAAATTCCGAAAGAATTGTCTGCGACGTTTGGTAGGTCTATAAATTAAATATAACGATCGTATATATTACCGTGGTTGCACGTGGGTGGGGTAATACAATTATTAATCATTATCTGCAAATTATCAAGAATTTATCCATAATTTTATTGATAAATCCTTTCTGCAATCTGAAATGCAGGCTTGACTGTTACACATAGGAAAGTGGTAAAGAAGCGATAAAGAAGGCCAAATGTTTTGGAAATAGAACTTTATCCATAGAGGACGCTGTCTCACTTAAAAGTCAAGCACCCAGTCTGATATGAAACTGCAGAAGTCAGTGGCGAGGAGGTTAACATTTTTTAAAGAGGGTAGTAGGATGGATTGAAAAACTTATTTCCAGTCGAGCCCTCTGCATTTGTGTATTTACGGCATCCAGTCAGAGTCTAGGATAGTGCTGTTACTGCCACTGACACTGATTTTCGTCGGTGTGTTCTTGGGCAAGACACCTTCCCTTAGCCTCATCCATCAGATGGGGATGTAAACCGGGCGGTCTCGTGTATCGGTCTATCCTTCGAGCACGTTAAAGAACCATAGGAATCTATTCGATTATAAGAGTAGGGCATGGTTCCCGGATTCCTATGTATCCTTCCCCTCTCTCTGGGGCGGCTCTAAATAACCTATATTGTGTTGATGAGCCGTTAAACAACATTCAATTCAATTCTGTTACAGTAACCAATTGGGTAATCACCCAGCACTGAACACCAGTTGGGAAATCAACTGCAGTCGGGAAGCAAACCCGGCCGCTGGTATGGCGGGTACTTCCCATCATTACACCACTGACTCCCCTCAAATGAAGCGTCTTTACCATCCCGGCCACAGATGTAAATCTAATATCGGCCTGTTGTTATCCGAGCAAAACATTTTTTTAAGCTTGTGAAGGGACGGTAATCGATGATAATTGATTCTAGCTGTGAAAATAATAGTGTAATAGGACTGGAAAAATTACACATAAATATTTAAGCACAAAGGGATTGAACTCGGGGACTGCTTGCATGTGAAGCGGACGCTCTCCCAATGTCACCATAAAAGCTAGCTCTGTGGCGAGACAGTAGTAACGCGCTTATAAACCTATCTATTTCCATACACTCCAAGTCCCCATCTGAGTTCTACTAGAACAGCTCTTAATAAAGGACTGCCAGTTAATGACTATGTATAGTATGCTGGTTCGGCAAAACATGTTTTATTTACATCCATTGTTATCAGTTGTTATGTTAATTGTTGATATTTAGAAAGAAATTTGAACTATCATGCAATGAATCTCTTTTGAATCAATTCCACTATCCACATTAACCCGGTTGGTTGTTTGGTTGAATAGTTGCTTTTCAGAAAATTTTAGGCTATATTTGTCAATTACATGGAGGAAACAGACCACCCACCTTTTCCTGGAAGAGTACTGTACCAGTACCATATACCTCATGCCATCGGTAAGACTTTACACTTTCTCACAGTGGGATTCAAACAAGCAGTGATGAGCATTGAGAACGTTTAAAATACACTATCAGTACCATCACAGCCATGGAGGGGAACCGGACATCGCGCGGGTATGATCGGTTAACCTTACTCAGATTTGTGGAAAATAGACAAAACATTCATGCCAACTTTAAGAAAGGATTTACCTTTTGATAACTTTTGTCAGTAAAATATTACCTCCAAATCCCAATTTTATGCAAAATTTTATATGAAAACACCCATCCACAGTGCATAATATATGCATGCATTGATCTATTCTCCCGATATATATTGGACACCGCTCAGGGTCAGGTTATATTTTACCACCTATCTGCAGGGTGTTTAGAGTCTTTTACGGATTTAGAGTCGGGTTCAACTGATGTATAAAAACCTACTACTTCAGTGTTTATAATGTTTATATTTATGTATCTAAACTGTTGGTATATATTGGACTCTTTTCAGATATAGGTTATATCAAACCACCCATCTCCAGGTTCTATAATCTATATATTTATGTATATATACCTTTGATATATATTGGATTCGTTTCGGAGTCGGGTTATATAAAACCACTCCAGATTTTATAATCTATACATTTATGTATATATAACTTTGGGCTCTCCTCAGAGTGGTTATATAAAATCACCCAACTCTACAGTTTATACATTTATGTATATTCTTTTGATATATATTGGACTCTCCTCAGAGTCGGGTTATATAAAAAAAAACAATCCAAGGTATATAATCTATAGATTTATATAGATATATGCCTTTGATATATACTGCACTCTCCTCAGAGTCAGGTTAACCACCCATCTCCACATATATAATCCAGGGTCTGTAATCTATACATTTATGTATATATACCTTTGATATATATTGGACTCTCCTCAGCATCAGGTTATATGTATAACCTTCCATATCCAGGGTCTGTAATCTGTACACGTATGTCTTTGTACCATTGATATATATTGGACTCTCCTCAGAGTCAGGTTATATAAATCGACCCCTCTGCACAGCTTATAAACTATACATTTATGTTGTTCATGTATATATACCTTTGATATATATTGGACTCTCCTCAGAGACAGGTTATACAAAACAACTCATCTGCAAATTCTCTAATCTACACATCTATGTATATATAACTTTGATATATATTGGACTCTCCTCAGAGTCAGGTTATATAAACCACCCATCTCCTAGATATATAATCTATACATTGATGAATATAAACTTTTCATATATATTGAACTCTCCTCAGATTCAGGTTATATAACAATCCATATCCAGGGTCTGTAATCTTTACACTTATGTGTATGTAGCTTTGATATATATTGGACTCTCCTCAGAGTCAGGTTATATATAAAACCACCCATCTGCACAGTTTATAATCTATACATTTTTGTCGTTTATGTATATATACCTTTGATATATATTATACTCTCCTCAGAGACAGGTTATACAAAACCACTCATCTACACATTCTATAATCTACACATTTATGTATATATAACTTTGATATATATTGGACTCTCCTCAGAGTCAGTTTCTATAAAACCACCCACCTCCATGGTCTATAAGTCATACATTTATGTCCCTAAACCTTTGATATATATATATTGGACTCTCCTCAGAGTCAGTTTATATAAAACCACCCACCTCCATGGTCTATAAGCCATACATTTATGTCCCTAAATCTTTGATGTATATTGGACTCTCTCAGAGTCAGGTTATACAAATACAACTCATCTACACATTCTATAATCTACACATTTATGTATATATAACTTTGATATATATTGGACTCTCCTCAGAGTCAGTTTCTATAAAACCACCCACCTCCATGGTCTATAAGTCATACATTTATGTCCCTAAACCTTTGATATATATATATTGGACTCTCCTCAGAGTCAGTTTATATAAAACCACCCACCTCCATGGTCTATAAGCCATACATTGATGTCCCTAAATCTTTGATGTATATTGGACTCTCCTCAGAGTCAGGTTATATAAAACCACCCACCTCCATGGTCTATAAGTCAAACATGTATGTCCCTAAATCTTTGATATATATTGGACTCTCCTCAGAGTCAGGTTATATAAAACCACTCACCTCCATGGTCTATAAGCCATACATGTATGTCCCTAAATCTTTGATGTATATTGGACTCTCCTCAGAGTCAGGTTATATAAAACCACCCATCTCCATGGTCTATAAGACATACATTTATGTCCCTAAACTTTTGATATATATTAGACTCCTCAGAGTCGGGTTTTATAAAACCACCCATCTCCATGGTCTATAAGTCATACATTTATGTCCCTAAATCTTTGATGTATATTGGACTCTCCTCAGAGTCAGGTTATATAAAACCACCCACCTCCATGGTCTATAAGCCATACATTTATGTCCCTAAACCTTTGATATATATTGGACTCTCCTCAGAGTCGGGTTGTATAAAACCGCCCATCTCCAAGGTCTATAAGGCATACATTTCTGTCCCTAAACCTTTGATATATATTGGACTCTCCTCAGAGTCGGGTTATATAAAACCACCCATCTCCATGGTCTATTAGCCATACATTTATGTCCCTAAGCCTTTGATATATATTGGACTCTCCTCAGAGTCAGGTTATATAAAACCACCCACCTCCATGGTCTATAAGCCATACTTTTATGTCCCTAAACCTTTGATATATATTGGACTCTCCTCAGAGTCGGGTTATATAAAACCACCCACCTCCATGGTCTATAAGCCATACATTTATGTCCCTAAGCCTTTGATATATATTGGACACTCCTCAGAGTCAGGTTATATAATACCAGCCACCTCCATGGTCTATAAGCCATACATTTATGTCCCTAAACCTTTGATATATATTGGACTCTCCTCAGAGTCAGGTTATATAAAACCAGCCACCTCCATGGTCTATAAGCCATACTTTTATGTCCCTAAGCCTTTGAATATATTGGACTCTCCTCAGAGTCAGGTTATATAAAACCACCCATCTCCATGGTCTTTAAGTCATACATTTATGTCCTAAAATTTTGATATATATTGGACTCTCCTCAGAGTCAGGTTATATAAAACAACCCACCTCCATGGTCTATAAGCCATACAGTTATGTCCCTAAACCTTTGATATATATTGGACTCTCCTCGGAGTCGGGTTATATAAAACCACCCACCTCCATGGTCTATAAGCCATACTTTTATGTCCCTAAACCTTTGATATATATTGGACTCTCCTCAGAGTCGGGTTATATAAAACCACCCATCTCCATGGGCTATAAGTCATACATTTATGTCCCTAAACCTTTGATATATATATTGGACTCTCCTCAGAGTCAGGTTATATAAAACCACCGATCTCCATGGTCTATAAGCCATACATTTATGTCCCTAAGCCTTTGATGTATATTGGACTCTCCTCAGAGTCAGGTTATATAATACCAGCCACCTCCATGGTCTATAAGCCATACATTTATGTCCCTAAGCCTTTGATATATATTGGACTCTCCTCAGAGTCAGGTTATATAAAACCATCAACCTTCATGGTCTATAAGCCATACATTTATGTCCCTAAACCTTTGAAATATATTGGACTCTCCTCAGAGTCAGGTTATATAAAACCACCCACCTCCATGGTCTATAAGCTATACATTTATGTCCCTAAATGTTTCATGTATATTGGACTCTCCTCAGAGTCAGGTTATATAAAACCACCAATCTCCATGGTCTATAAGTCATACATTTATGTCCCTAAACCTTTGATATATATATTGGACTCTCCTCAGAGTCAGGTTATATCAAACCACCGATCTCCATGGTCTATAAGCCATACATTTATGTCCCTAAGCCTTTGATATATATTGGACTCTCCTCAGAGTCAGGTTATATAAAACCACCCACCTCCATGGTCTATAAGCTATACATTTATGTCCCTAAGCCTTTGATATATATTGGACTCTCCTCAGAGTCAGGTTATATAAAACCACCCACCTCCATGGTCTATAAGCCATACAGTTATGTCCCTTAACCTTTGATATATATTGGACTCTCCTCAGAGTCGGGTTAACCACCCATCTCCACATATATAATCCAGGGTCTGTAATCTATACATTTATGTATATATACCTTTGATATATATTGGACTCTCCTCAGCATCAGGTTATATGTATAACCTTCCATATCCAGGGTCTGTAATCTGTACACGTATGTCTTTGTACCATTGATATATATTGGACTCTCCTCAGAGTCAGGTTATATAAATCGACCCCTCTGCACAGCTTATAATCTATACATTTATGTTGTTCATGTATATATACCTTTGATATATATTGGACTCTCCTCAGAGACAGGTTATACAAAACAACTCATCTGCAAATTCTCTAATCTACACATCTATGTATATATAACTTTGATATATATTGGACTCTCCTCAGAGTCAGGTTATATAAACCACCCATCTCCTAGATATATAATCTATACATTGATGAATATAAACTTTTCATATATATTGAACTCTCCTCAGATTCAGGTTATATAACAATCCATATCCAGGGTCTGTAATCTTTACACTTATGTGTATGTAGCTTTGATATATATTGGACTCTCCTCAGAGTCAGGTTATATATAAAACCACCCATCTGCACAGTTTATAATCTATACATTTTTGTCGTTTATGTATATATACCTTTGATATATATTATACTCTCCTCAGAGACAGGTTATACAAAACCACTCATCTACACATTCTATAATCTACACATTTATGTATATATAACTTTGATATATATTGGACTCTCCTCAGAGTCAGTTTCTATAAAACCACCCACCTCCATGGTCTATAAGTCATACATTTATGTCCCTAAACCTTTGATATATATATATTGGACTCTCCTCAGAGTCAGTTTATATAAAACCACCCACCTCCATGGTCTATAAGCCATACATTTATGTCCCTAAATCTTTGATGTATATTGGACTCTCTCAGAGTCAGGTTATACAAATACAACTCATCTACACATTCTATAATCTACACATTTATGTATATATAACTTTGATATATATTGGACTCTCCTCAGAGTCAGTTTCTATAAAACCACCCACCTCCATGGTCTATAAGTCATACATTTATGTCCCTAAACCTTTGATATATATATATTGGACTCTCCTCAGAGTCAGTTTATATAAAACCACCCACCTCCATGGTCTATAAGCCATACATTGATGTCCCTAAATCTTTGATGTATATTGGACTCTCCTCAGAGTCAGGTTATATAAAACCACCCACCTCCATGGTCTATAAGTCAAACATTTATGTCCCTAAATCTTTGATATATATTGGACTCTCCTCAGAGTCAGGTTATATAAAACCACTCACCTCCATGGTCTATAAGCCATACATTTATGTCCCTAAATCTTTGATGTATATTGGACTCTCCTCAGAGTCAGGTTATATAAAACCACCCATCTCCATGGTCTATAAGACATACATTTATGTCCCTAAACTTTTGATATATATTAGACTCCTCAGAGTCGGGTTTTATAAAACCACCCATCTCCATGGTCTATAAGTCATACATTTATGTCCCTAAATCTTTGATGTATATTGGACTCTCCTCAGAGTCAGGTTATATAAAACCACCCACCTCCATGGTCTATAAGCCATACATTTATGTCCCTAAACCTTTGATATATATTGGACTCTCCTCAGAGTCGGGTTGTATAAAACCGCCCATCTCCAAGGTCTATAAGGCATACATTTCTGTCCCTAAACCTTTGATATATATTGGACTCTCCTCAGAGTCGGGTTATATAAAACCACCCATCTCCATGGTCTATTAGCCATACATTTATGTCCCTAAGCCTTTGATATATATTGGACTCTCCTCAGAGTCAGGTTATATAAAACCACCCACCTCCATGGTCTATAAGCCATACTTTTATGTCCCTAAACCTTTGATATATATTGGACTCTCCTCAGAGTCGGGTTATATAAAACCACCCACCTCCATGGTCTATAAGCCATACATTTATGTCCCTAAGCCTTTGATATATATTGGACACTCCTCAGAGTCAGGTTATATAATACCAGCCACCTCCATGGTCTATAAGCCATACATTTATGTCCCTAAACCTTTGATATATATTGGACTCTCCTCAGAGTCAGGTTATATAAAACCAGCCACCTCCATGGTCTATAAGCCATACTTTTATGTCCCTAAGCCTTTGAATATATTGGACTCTCCTCAGAGTCAGGTTATATAAAACCACCCATCTCCATGGTCTTTAAGTCATACATTTATGTCCTAAAATTTTGATATATATTGGACTCTCCTCAGAGTCAGGTTATATAAAACAACCCACCTCCATGGTCTATAAGCCATACAGTTATGTCCCTAAACCTTTGATATATATTGGACTCTCCTCGGAGTCGGGTTATATAAAACCACCCACCTCCATGGTCTATAAGCCATACTTTTATGTCCCTAAACCTTTGATATATATTGGACTCTCCTCAGAGTCGGGTTATATAAAACCACCCATCTCCATGGGCTATAAGTCATACATTTATGTCCCTAAACCTTTGATATATATATTGGACTCTCCTCAGAGTCAGGTTATATAAAACCACCGATCTCCATGGTCTATAAGCCATACATTTATGTCCCTAAGCCTTTGATGTATATTGGACTCTCCTCAGAGTCAGGTTATATAATACCAGCCACCTCCATGGTCTATAAGCCATACATTTATGTCCCTAAGCCTTTGATATATATTGGACTCTCCTCAGAGTCAGGTTATATAAAACCATCAACCTTCATGGTCTATAAGCCATACATTTATGTCCCTAAACCTTTGAAATATATTGGACTCTCCTCAGAGTCAGGTTATATAAAACCACCCACCTCCATGGTCTATAAGCTATACATTTATGTCCCTAAATGTTTCATGTATATTGGACTCTCCTCAGAGTCAGGTTATATAAAACCACCAATCTCCATGGTCTATAAGTCATACATTTATGTCCCTAAACCTTTGATATATATATTGGACTCTCCTCAGAGTCAGGTTATATCAAACCACCGATCTCCATGGTCTATAAGCCATACATTTATGTCCCTAAGCCTTTGATATATATATTGGACTCTCCTCAGAGTCAGGTTATATAAAACCACCCACCTCCATGGTCTATAAGCTATACATTTATGTCCCTAAGCCTTTGATATATATTGGACTCTCCTCAGAGTCAGGTTATATAAAACCACCCACCTCCATGGTCTATAAGCCATACAGTTATGTCCCTTAACCTTTGATATATATTGGACTCTCCTCAGAGTCGGGTTGTATAAAACCGCCCATCTCCAAGGTCTATAAGGCATACATTTATGTCCCTAAACCTTTGATATATATTGGACTCTCCTCAGAGTCAGGTTATATAAAACCACCCATCTGAATGGTCTATTAGCCATACATTTATGTCCCTAAGCCTTTGATATATATTTGACTTTCCTCAGAGTCAGGTTATATAAAACCAACCACCTCCATGGTCTATAAGCCATACTTTTATGTCCCTAAACCTTTGATATATATTGGACTCTCCTCAGAGTCAGGTTATATAAAACCACCGATCTCCATGGTCTATAAGCCATACATTTATGTCCCTAAGCCTTTGATATATATTGGACTCTCCTCAGAGTCAGGTTATATAAAACCACCCACCTCCATGGTCTATAAGCCATACATTTATGTCCCTAAGCCTTTGATATATATTGGACATTCCTCAGAGTCAGGTTATATAAAACTACCCACCTCCATGGTCTATAAGCCATACTTTTATGTCCCTAAACCTTTGATATATATTGGACTCTCCTCAGAGTCGGGTTATATAAAACCACCCACCTCCATGGTCTATAAACCATACATTTATGTCCGTTAACCTTTGATATATATTGGACTCCTCAGAGTCAGGTTATATAAAACCACACATCTGCACAGTTTATAATCTATACATTTTTGTCGTTTATGTATATATACCTTTGATATATATTATACTCTCCTCAGAGACAGGTTATACAAAACCACTCATCTACACATTATATAATCTACACATTTATGTATATATAACTTTGATATTTATTGGACTCTCCTCAGAAAAAATTATATACGCGTCTAATTTCAAATAATTTTCAGTTTATGGAGCTAATTGCTCAATTTGGTGTCTGAATAGAAAATGGCTATTCTGTGGTCTAAACTGAATACACTGATGATATTTTACCTTTCTTCCACTATTTATGATTTTATCATTACCAACCTCCCAAGGCACATTATTATTGATACTATAAAAACAGGTAAATAATGTGTATTTAAGAATTGATTCACTAGTTTTCGGTATTCCTGGGGTTTTAACGACGGTAATGGTTGGCAAATTTACCATAAATGCAAAGTGAATGGAAAATTTACCATGAATCTATTTATGGTAAAGTTGCCATTCATTACTACCGTAAACTAGCCTAATATTTTGGATAGCCTGTTGAAAGATCTAAATATTGAATTAAATCCTTAAAAAACAATTCTTCGATGGATTATATCTAGTTTTTCATTGGCCTGACTCCAGTCCATGCTTGTTAACATCCCTCTACTAGGAAATATTTTCCTTTTTGCAGAGTTATACAGTAGCTTCTTGAACATGTTTTTTTTTAATGGTGTATCAACACATTGTCTAAGGTTATTTAAAGCCGCCCCAGGCAGAGGAGAAGGATATATAGGAATCATATAACCTTCAATACACGGGACTGCCCACTTTATGTCCGGCGCATCCTTGGCCGGGATAGTAAAGAGGCTGCATCTAAAACTTTCTTGTCTCTCAAGCTACAGGTTTGATTCCCACTGTAAGCTTGACTTGTCGAGTGAGAAAGTGTCAATAATCACGGATGGCTGGAGGTATACAGTACTGGTTCTACCCAAGAAAAAAATGGATCTGCTTCTACCACAAAAAAATAGACTGTCATAATATAGGCTAAAAAGTGCTAAATGATGTAAACATAACACAGCATTCAAACAGTGTATGTCCACATCAAAAAGACAAAGCTAAGAAATTAAATGCATTCCCATGGGCACATTAAACCACCCAGTGGTGCAAGTAAGATCTCTAGATTTAAAGTCTACCATGCTGTGTCACAACCGTTTCAGAAATTAAGACATTTTAGACAAATGCTATCAATAGTGTTTGCTGAATCGGTTATAAAACTGTGTTTTGAAAATATGTGTTTTTGTTGTTGTTGTTTTTAATCTCTTTTATATTTTTCAGTGCCACTTCTGCCTTAATTAAGCTGCACCCTTAGATGTCCTGAATGTTCAGGAATGTCCAAGAAAAGAATATAGTATGTGTCAGTCTTCCATTGTTTGTGGTTGTTTATGACTGCGTTCTGCTTTAATAGTAGAACTCAGCATTAATAACCTGCAACGGATGGCTTGAACTTGCAACCAAACTAAAAAGGACTGGATATACATGTACCATTAATGAGGCGCAGTTATCTGTGGTTGATGGATACAATAGTGGAATAAGTGATGTACCAAACAATCAATTTTGGCCAGCGATCAGTTATTTAGTAATTGATATTAAGTTATGACATTCCACAAGAGATCATTGCAAAAAATTATTAGCGCTGAAAACACAAACAAAACATACAAGCTACTTGGTCAAGAATCCGTCGGATAATCACCATCTCAAAAAAGTACAAAATAAACTCTTACATTTCTTCGCGTACAATGCGGAGACGGGGAAGCGAACCCGAGCTGCATTCGTCTAGTGAGATTGGTCAGAAGTGAGTGAGTTCAAGTACGTTACCCAGACATGATTTGATATTTTGTAGCGTATCCGTGGTTGAGAGGGTAAAGACGTTGCATTGGAAACCATCTCAACGCTGCGGGTTCGAATCCCACTGGGAGCTCGACTAGTAAGTGTCGATTCTTATGGAAGACGGGAAGTATAAAGTATGTGTCTTACATCTTCTACCCAGGAATAAGTGAGTGGTCTGCTTCCACCACTAAAAAATGTTGACCATCATACATAGCCTAAAATGTGCTGGAAAATGACATTACACGCCAAACAAACAAAAACAATTTAAGTTTTATTTCAATTGCCCTTAACAAAAATGTTCTTGTCCGGTCCATGTGGTAAGTAGCATACACATCTATGGGTCCTTTATTCAAGGTCATGCAGTTTTCATGTCCAATCATACTCCTAAACTCCTTCTTTTTCTTTCGAGTAAAGAGCTAGGAACTTCATAGATCATAATTAGCTCTTAAAATAATGAGAGCAACCTAATTTGCCTATGTGTTTTCAACAGACCGTGTGTTGCACATTAAATTGAAGTTTACATGTTCAAGGTCAGTGTGAATACTGATGTACTTCTGGTGTTCATTCCAATAAGCTGTCCAACAATTTTAGATAATGAGATGAAACCGTTACCATATCATTAATATATTGGGCGTGAACATCACTTAAGTTCAAGGTCAAGCATCTTGCGCAAGACATTTTCCCTTGACTTTGTCCGTCTGATGGGGATGGTAAATAGAAGGTCCAAACTACCAAAGGCTATTCTGTCTGCATGTTAAATAATTATTACAATCTTTCTGACAGTAAGAGTAGAGCAGGGCTTCATGATTAATTTTTATTCTTCACCTCTCACTGAGGTGGCTCTATTAACCATACTGTGCTGATGATTGTTTTCATTTTGCATTCCAGTGTGTTTTTTTAATGAGTTGAGCTCGCTATGAGGCAGTGCCTTATTCATATTATCTATGAAAGCTCGGACAAGTTCGAAAACCATTTATATCGCACCAGTAACAGCGGGGTTATGGCCCTTGATTTAGTTCAAAATGCTTTATTTTGCCTTGTTAAGACGATAGGGCCTTCATTTTTTATCCGATCTTTACCAAACTTTATCAGATTGTTAATGTCAATGAAAGCTCGGTCAAGTTCGAAAACCAGCCAGACCAGTAACAGTAGAGTTATGGCCCTTGATTTTGTTAAAAATTCTATAATTTGCCTCGTCATACGGCCTTCATTTTGTATCTGAACTTTGCCAAACTTTACCAGATTTTATGACTTTCTTTTTTATATTATTATTTTATTTTTATTTTTATTTTTTTATTTTTTTTAGCTGTTTGTTGGACCAGACTGACCAGTAACAGAGGAGTTATGGCTCTTGATCTATATCAGGAGTATAGAATATAAATGGATATAGTATAGACACTGGAGTTGTTAGGTTTATGTAACCTGAATATAAGGAGAGTCCGAAATATATCAGGAGTATAGAATATAAATGGATATAGTATAGACACTGGTGTTGTTAGGTTTATGTAACCTGACTCTGAGGAGAGTCCGAAATATATCAGGAGTATAGAATATAGATGGATATATTATAGACACTGGTGTTGTTAGGTTTATGTAACCTGACTCTGAGGAGAGTCCGAAATATATCAGGATTATAGAATATAAAGGATAGAGTATAGACACTGGTGTTGTTAGGTTTATGTAACCTGACTCTGAGGAGAGTCCGAAATATATCAGGAGTATATAAAATAAATGGATAGCGTATAGACACTGGTGTTGTTAGGTTTATGTAACCTGACTATGAGGAGAGTCCGAAATATATCAGGAGTATAGAATATAAATGGATATAGTATAGACACTAGAGTGTTAGGTTTATGTAAACTGACTCTGAGGAGAGTCCGAAATATATCAGGAGTATAGAATATAAATGGATATAGTATAGACACTGGTGTTGTTAGGTTTATGTAACCTGACTCTGAGGAGAGTCCGAAATATATCAGGAGTATAGAATATAAATGGATATAGTATAGACACTGGTGTTTTTAGGTTTATGTAACCTGACTCAGAGGAGAGTCCAAAATATATCAGGAGAATAGAATATAAATGGATAGAGTATAGACACTTGTGTTGTTAGGTTTATGTAACCTGACTCTGAGGAGAGTCCGAAATATATCAGGAGTATAGAATATAAATGGATAGAGTATAGACACTGGTGTTGTTAGGTTTATGTAACCTGACTCAGAGGAGAGTCCGAAATATATCAGGAGTATAGAATATAAATGGATAGAGTATAGCCACTGGTGTTGTTAGGTTTATGTAACCTGACTCAGAGGAGAGTCCGAAATAAATCAGGAGTATAGAATATAAATGGATAGAATATAGACACTGGTGTTGTTAGGTTTATGTAACCTGACTCAGAGGAGAGTCCGAAATATATCAGGATTATAGAATATAAAGGATAGAGTATAGACACTGATGTTGTTAGGTTTATGTAACCTGACTCTGAGGAGAGTCCGAAATATATCAGGAGTATAGAATATAAATGGATAGAGTATAGACACTAGAGTGTTAGTTTTATGTAACCTGGCTCTGAGGAGAGTCCGAAATATATCAGGATTATAGAATATAAATGGATAGAGTATAGACACTGGTGTTGTTAGGTTTATGTAACCTGACTCAGAGGAGAGTCCGAAATATATCAGGAGTATAGAATATAAATGGATATAGTATAGACACTGGTGTTGTTAGGTTTATGTAACCCGACTCTGAGGAGAGTCCGAAATATATCAGGAGTATATAATATAAATGGATAGAGTATAGACACTAGAGTTGTTAGGTTTATGTAACCTGACTCTGAGGAGAGTCCGAAATATATCAGGAGTATAGAATATAGATGGATATATTATAGACACTGGTGTTGTTAGGTTTATGTAACCTGACTCTGAGGAGAGTCCGAAATATATCAGGATTATAGAATATAAAGGATAGAGTATAGACACTAGAGTGTTAGGTTTATGTAACCTGACTCTGAGGAGAGTCCGAAATATATCAGGAGTATAGAATATAAATGGATATAGTATAGACACTGGTGTTTTTAGGTTTATGTAACCTGACTCTGAGGAGAGTCCGAAATATATCAGGAGAATAGAATATAAATGGATAGAGTATAGACACTGGTGTTGTTAGGTTTATGTAACCTGACTCAGAGGAGAGTCCGAAATATATCAGGAGAATAGAATATAAATGGATAGAGTATAGACACTGGTGTTGTTAGGTTTATGTAACCTGACTCTGAGGAGAGTCCGAAATATATCAGGAGTATAGAATATAAATGGATAGAGTATAGACACTGGTGTTGTTAGGTTTATGTAACCTGACTCTGAGGAGAGTCCGAAATATATCAGGAGTATAGAATATAAATGGATAGAGTATAGACACTGGTGTTGTTAGGTTTATGTAACCTGACTCAGAGGAGAGTCTGAAATAAATCAGGAGTATAGAATATAAATGGATAGAATATAGACACTGGTGTTGTTAGGTTTATGTAACCTGACTCAGAGGAGAGTCCGAAATATATCAGGATTATAGAATATAAAGGATAGAGTATAGACACTGGTGTTGTTAGGTTTATGTAACCTGACTCTGAGGAGAGTCCGAAATATATCAGGAGTATAGAATATAAATGGATATAGTATAGACACTAGAGTGTTAGTTTTATGTAACCTGACTCTGAGGAGAGTCCGAAATATATCAGGATTATAGAATATAAATGGATAGAGTATAGACACTGGTGTTGTTAGGTTTATGTAACCTGACTCTGAGGAGAGTCCGAAATATATCAGGAGTATAGAATATAACGGATAGAGTATAGACACTGGTGTTGGTAGGTTTATGTAACCTGACTCTGAGGAGAGTCCGAAATATATCAGGAGTATAGAATATAAATGGATATAGTATAGACACTAGAGTGTTAGGTTTATGTAACCTGACTCTGAGGAGAGTCCGAAATATATCAGGAGTATAGAATATAAATGGATATAGTATAGACACTGGTGTTGTTAGGTTTATGTAACTTGACTCTGAGGAGAGTCCGAAATATATCAGGAGTACAGAATATAAATGGATATAGTATAGACACTGGTGTTGTTAGGTTTATGTAACCTGACTCTGAGGAGAGTCCGAAATATATCAGGAGTATAGCATATAAATGGATAGAGTATAGACACTGGTGTTGTTAGGTTTATATAACCTGACTCTGAGGAGAGTCCGAAATATATCAGGAGGGATAGAGTTTAGACACTGGTGTTGTTAGGTTTATGTAACCTGACTCTGAGGAGAGTCCGATCAATATCCGGAGTACAGAATATAAATGGATATAGTATAGACACTGGAGTTGTTAGGTTTATGTAACCTGACTCTGAGGAGAGTCTGCTATATATCAGGAGTATAGAATATAAATGGATATAGTATAGACACTGGTGTTGTTAGGTTTATGTAACCTGATCTGAGGAGAGTCCGAAATATATCAGGAGTATAGAATATAAATGGATATAGTATAAACACTGGTGTTGTTAGATTTATGTTACCTGACTCTGAGGAGAGTCCGAAATACATCAGGAGTATAGAATATAAATGGATATAGTATAGACACTGGTGTTGTTAGGTTTATGTAACCTGACTCTGAGGAGAGTCCGAAATATATCAGGAGTAGAGAATATAAATGGATATAGTATAGACACTGGTGTTGTTAGGTTTATGTAACCTGACTCTGAGGAGAGTCCGAAATATATCAGGAGTATAGAATATAAATGGATATAGTATAGACAATGGTGTTGTTAGGTTTATGTAACCTGACTCTGAGGAGAGTCCGAAATATATCAGAAGTATAGAATATAAATGGATATAGTATAGACACTAGAGTTGTTAGGTTTATGATACCTGACTCTGAGAAGAGTCCGATATATATCAGGAGTATAGAAATATAAATCGATACAATATAGTATAGACACTGGAGTTGTTAGGTTTATGTAACCTGTCTCTGAGGAGAGTCTGATATATATCAGGAATATGGATATATTTATGGATAGAGTAGAGACACTGGTGTTGTTGGGTTTCATGTAAACTGACTGAGAAGAGTCCGATATATATCAAGACTATAGATATAAACATGGATATAGTATAGACACTAGGGTTGTTAGGTGTATGTAACCTGACCCTGAGGAGAGTCCGATCTATATCAGGAGTATATATATATACATGGATATAGTATAGACACTGGAGTTGTTAGGTTTATGTAACCTGACTCTGAGGAGAGTCCGATATATTTCAGGTGTATTGAAATATAAATGGATATAGTATAGACACTGGAGTTGTTAGGTTTATGTAACCTGACTCTGAGAAGAGTCCGATATATATCAGGAGTATAGATATATACATGGATAGAGAATAGACACTGGACATGTTTGGTTTTATATAACCTGACTCTGAGGAGATTCCGAACTATATTTCAGGTGTATAGAAATATAAATGGATATAGTATAGACACTGGAGATGTTAGGTTTATGTAACCTGACTCTGAGGAGAGTCCGAAATATATCAAGAGTATAGAATATAAATGGATATAGTATAGACATTGGTGTTGTTAGGTTTATGTAACCTGACTCTGAGGAGAGTCCGAAATATATCAGGATTATAGAATATAAATGGAAAAAGTATAGACACTGGAGTTGTTAGGTTTATTTAACCTGCCTCTGAGGAGAGTCCGATATATATGAGGACTATAGATATATACATGGATATAGTATAGACACTGGAGTTGTTATGTTTCATGTAACCTGACTCTGAGAAGAGTCCGATCTATATCAGGAGTATAGATATATACATGGATATAGTATAAACACTGGAGTTGTTAGATTTATGTAACCCGACTCTGAGAAGATATATTTCATGTGTATAGAAATATAAATGGATATAGTATAGACACTGGAGTTGTTAGGTTTATGTAACCTGACTCTCAGAAGAGTCCATTATATATCAGGAGTATAGATATATACAATGATATAGTATAGACACGGGAGATGTTTGGTTTTATATAACCTGACTCTGAGCAGAGTCCGATCTATATCAGGAGTATAGATATATACATGGATAAAGTTGTTAGGTTTATGTAATCGGACTCTGAGGAGAGTCCGGTATCTCCTCAGAGTCCGGTATATATGGGTACTATAGATATATACATGGATATAGTATAGACACTGGAGTTGTTAGGTTTCATGTAACCTGACTCTGAGGAGAGTCCGATCTGAGAAGATATATTTCATGTGTATAGAAATATAAATGGATATAGTATAGACACTGGAGTTGCTAGGTTTATGTAACCTGACTCTCAGAAGAGTCCATTATATATCAGGAGTATAGATTTATACATGGATATAGTATAAACACTGTCGTTACTAGGTTTGATGTAGCCTGACTCTGAGGAGAGTCCGATTTAAATCAGGATTATAAATATATAAATGTATAGATTATAGACATGGACATAGCTTATAAACAATAATACTTATAGTTTTCAAGAAGTACAAATTTGTTTTGTTAAAATCTATTTGAAGCCGTGTCGGACATCATTATTTTCCTGCCAATTTGATGTTTTGATAGAATCAGCGGGTCATCATGTGCAACATTCCTGTGAAGTTTCGTGAAAATCCGTCATGTTGTTTCAGAGGAGTTGTCGCTACAAATTTTTACTATATAACTTTATGCAAACAAAGATGGACTCGGGCAGCCATTTTTGATGACGAATCTAAATGATTTCCAACGAGGACCAACATCATGATCATTATAGGAAAAGTCAATCATGAATATCACTTGTAGTTTTCAAGAAGTAGTCGCTACAATCTTGTTTTTTAAATATCTATTTTTAGCTGTTGCGGCCATCATGAATTTGTGGCCGACCTGTAATTTTGCTAGGATCAACTAGGTAAAAAGATCGACATTCCTGTGAAGTTGAAAATCCGTTATATAGTTTCAGAGGAGTAGTCACTATCATCTTTTAATATATAACTCTATGCAAACAAAGATTGTCGCTGGCAGCCATGTTAAATGTCGAATCAAAATTATTTTCGACAAGGACAAACATATTGTCAAGCTGATCATTTTAGAAAAAAAAAAACATATCAATATCTTTTATAGTTTTCAAGAAGTAGTCGCTACAAACTTGTTTTTTAAGATTCTATTTTTAGTTGTGGTGGCCATCTTGAAATTCCGGCCGACTTGAAATGTTGCTATGTTAACTATACATCAAGAGCAACATTCCTGTGAAGTTTCATGAAAATCCGTGGAGTAGTTACAGAGGAGTAGTCGCTACAAGTTTTAAGTGGATAACACTATGTAAACAAAGATGGCCGCTGACAGTCATGTTTAACATCGAATCAAAATAATTTCCGACAAGGACCAACATCATGTCATGCTGATCATTTTAGAAAAATTCCCATATCAATACCACTTATAGTTTTTAAGAAGTAGTCGCTACAAACTCGTTTTTTGAAAATCGTTTTTTAGACGTGGCGGCCATCTTGAATTTCCGGCAGACCTGAAATTTGGCTAGGATCAATTAGACATCAAGAGCAACATTCCTGTGAAGTTTCATGAAAATCCGTCAAGTAGTTTCAGAAATGTAGTCGCTACAAGTGTTCATTATATAACTCTATGTAAACAAAGATGGCCGCTGGCGGCCATGTTTAACGTCGCATCAAAATAATTTTCGACAAGGATCAACATATTCAATACTGATCATTTTAGAAAAAGTCCCATATCAATATCACTTATAGTTTTCAAGAAGTAGTCGCTACAAACTTGTATTTTAAAAATCTATTGTTAGATCTGGTGGCCATCTTGGATTTTACATTGCTAGGATCAACGAGACTTCATGGGCAATATTTCTGTAAGGTTTCATGAAAATCCATTCAGTAGTTTTAGAGGAGTAGTCGCTACAAAAAAAAGTTTACAGACAGACGGACGGAGGGCACACCACGGCATAAGCTCTGCTAATCTCTGATCAGTAGAGCTAAAAACAACAGTTTACGAACGGACGAACGAAGGAACGACGGACACGGAACTACGGCATAGGCTCTACTGATCGTTGACTGATCTTTGATCAGTTCTAGAGCTAAAAAGGACCTTACTATTATGGTACCTTACTATTATACTGGGTAAAGTTTACCGAAATTGAAAACAAGCTTTTATTTAACGTTGTCTTTTTCAAAATGTATTTTCATCTGTTTGTAGTATATTATCTCTATCTCAAGTGGATGGATTAACATCTACGCATACATATGCTGTCGTTGCGGTTCATACTAATTCCCATTCCAACATGAAAAAAACACCAACGCCGTGTTGCAATATCAGTCAGCTCCGCCCATTTTATTGCTCCACCCCTGACTCTGAGGAGAGTCCGATAATCGGCCTTGAGGAGAGTCAACGAACGTCTACCGTGTAAGTCTACTCACGTATGATATCTCTTTTCCTTTTGAATTAGCGGACCTTTTCGGTTCGAAGCACTTCCAGATTGTCGGATCAACTGTATTATGCAATATGGATTTTATTTCAGATAAATTTATAACGTTTAAGTCATTTGATAAATTCATTGTGTTAATATCATCCACATAGCTTTCATGTAGTGCTTCCTAGAGTGTGTATTGATACATGCTTCACATGATTTTAATTAAACAGAAATGTACATCAAAATGACATTAATGCATGCGCTATCTCCTTATCGCAAGGCTAAACCTTTGTTTAATAACGTTATTGGTAACGTGGCTGCTGAAGTTTGATACATACAGCGCTACATGTATGAATGTCATTGTATTGCTTGAGTATGTTTTATATCGTATATCTTGCCTGGTAAAAGCAGACTGCGGATCGATACGTCGTCGTAGAACACTGAGCGAGTTTGTGGCGTTAAGCAAGGTCACTTAGGTCTCACACCTCTATTTTTTCGCATGAAAGCTTACAACTTTGTGGTAAAGGGTAAACGGAACTTAATTTAATATTTTTCTCCATTTTAGGCAATTTTCATTGGAAAAGGTTTTTCTTTGCTTAAGCATACATATGCAGTGTAACATACAGATAATAAAGCAAATTCCATGTTGATACGTGGTCGCATTCAAATTTCAGAACTGTTTGACCGAAGCACCACATATTCAGCTAGATAGTGTATTCGGTTTGCATTTTTCAAAGTTGTCACATAAAGATGAGCGAAAAAACAAAAAAAGAATAATTACTTGTCTTGGCTATGCTCAATATATTAAACCAACAATAATTGTAGATATAACAATCGCAGAGGGAAAATAGCATTCGAGTATATGACAGTCAACCACAAAAACATACAGAAACAAAGAACAACTTAAAAGATGAATATATGTCAAAATAAGACATCACAAACACAATATGGCTGACAATAGGGCTACCGCCGTGGAACGGTCAGTGGCAAAAAAGACCGCTGGGGGTTCAAAACTAGGTTCTAGTGTGCACTAAACCTCACCCTTGCTCTTTTGTCATCCCATGAAACGGGACGGTGTAAATAAAGATATCTCCGCCAGGTTATAATCTCTAACAAACAAGACAGCATTAATGAAAGAACTGATATATAATGGATAATGCGTATACAATGTTCTATCCTCTTTTAATGACGTAACATAAATTGGAGTAATATGTATCATTTTTTGTAATTTTCTGAACTACTTTTGTTTGTTCATTTAACTATAACAAAACACTGATTTTTGATTGAAATATTAGGAATATTATAAACGTAAAGGTATTTCTGCTACCGGTGTTTTCTTTGTATATATTGTGCGTGTGCGCGCGTGTGTGCGCGTGCATGCGTGCGCGCCTGAGTGAGTGTGTGCGTGTGTGGTTGCATGTGCGTGCACGACATTGATACAATATAATTATATCTTCATTTTGCATGAACTGCCATTGACAACTGTTGAGATAGTTATGTATTTATAACATTTATACTCATAGGCCATTTGGTCTTTTGTATGAATAAATTGTCTATATATATATATATATATTGCGAGGTTATCAGATGCAACTTAAATTGCTTAACGTTACCTCTTTTTCTGAAATACAAACAGTTACCACGAGATAAACTTTTTTTTGTATTTGGCATCCGCACCAATGTTGCATCTTGATCCTTAATCTAGAACATATATGGCTTATTTATTTCTTCTTTTATTATAGCTTGCCAAACATGCACATCTTTGTTTTCAACAAACAATACCTAGTGCCACCTTTCTTTTATTGGTTTGAGCAACATTATGTCCGTTTTGCAACTCTCAGATTTTATATGTAATCGTCGCTTTAACTTTCACTAATCCCTTATGTACACAACACATTTATAATAAACAACACTAAAGATTAATTCTCCAAGGAGTAGTGGCATAAAAATCAGTTTTTCATGATAAAATCTCACACGAGATTACCATGGGGATTATGTTATCACTCGAGATTACCATGGGGATTATGTTAGCACACGAGATTACCAAGGAGATTATGTTATCTCTCGAGATTACCATCGGGATTATGTTATCACACGAGATTACCATGGTGATTATGATATCACTCGAGATTACCATGGGGATTATGTTATCACACGATATTACCATGGGGATTATGTCATCACTCGAGATTACCATGGGGATTATGTTATCACACGAGATTACCATGGAGATTATGTTATCACTCGAGATTACCATGGGGATTATATTATCACACGAGATTACCATGGGGATTATGTTATCACTCGAGATTACCATGGGGATTATGTTATCACTCGAGATTACCATGGGGATTATGTTATCACTCGAGATTACCATGGAGATTATGTTATCACTCGAGATTACCATGGGGATTATGTTATCACACGAGATTACCATGGAGATTATGTTATCACTCGAGATAACCATGGGAATTATGTTATCACACGAGATTACCATTGGGATTATTAGTAGTAGAGGCATAACACCTGATGCATTTATTGAATAACTGATATGTTATTTGGCAGATGTTCAATATTTGATTTATTGTGCATACACAGGTACATACAAAGGAATATGGCACACAAACCAGGGTCCAATGATATTATAAAGAAAGCATAGGAAAATCTCTAAAAGAATATTATATATGAAATGCCCAATTTGACCCGTTATTAGAAATGTTATTGCCTGTGTTGCGCTTCTTTTTTTCCTTTTTAGCCAGACTGAGTATCAATTCAAGGATGATAATTTGGCGATTTCCGTCAGTCTGTCCTTCTATTTGTCTGTCTGTCTGTTAGTCCGTCCGTCCGTTTGTATGTCCGTCGACAAGTTTTTATTTTTCCTCATTTCTCAAAAAAGAATTATCGGAAATCTTTGAAACTTGGCACACATGTCGAACAACATAGGAATATTTCCGTTCTATTTGTTAATTATAATACTGACGGCAAAGGCCTTCATTAATGCTGAAAGGACTTGTGGCTAAAACCTAAAAAAAAAATAACGTGTGTTGAAAGTGCAAGTATACGCGTGATGCAACGTTTGTTTATCTCCTCATTTTCTATCAAATGTATATTAATATTCACTATTTTTTAGGTATCATTCACATATGCAAATGTCAGTACTAGCAATACCATAAACTGGTAACTTATTCTCATACGGTCTGTGTAAATGATCGTTTTAGTACATTTGGCAGATGGACAGGTGTTCTAGACAATAAGGCAATTTGACATTTAATACATGTATATACCTTATCAGTATATTACTTTAATGAATATGATTAAAACATGCAAATGAAATTATTAGTAGTAGTGGCATAACACCTGATGCATTTATTGAGCAACTGATTTGTTTGTTATTTGGCAGATGTTCAATATTTGACTTATTTTGCATACACAAGTACATATGAAGGAATATGGCACTCAAACCCTGGTCCATTGCTAGTATAAAGAAAGCATAGGAACATCTCTAAAACATATTATATATGAAATGCCAAATTTGACCCGTTATTAGACATATTATTGTCTGCGTTGCGGTTATTATTTTTATCTTTAGCCAGATTAGCAATTCAAGGCTGATAATTTGGCGATTTTCGTCAGTCCTTCCGTCTTTCTTTCTGTCTGTCAGTCCATCCGTTCGTATGTCCGTCTACAAGTTTTGGTTAAAGTTTATGTGTTTCCTCATTTCTCAAAAACGAACTATCGGAAAGCTTTGAAACTTGGCACACATGTTCTATGACATTACAAATTGGGATATGACAAGAATCATAACGCTGTCATGTATTTCACTTGAATTTCCCGCTCTCCATTATACATTTTACTTAGATGTTTCAGTTAACAAGGTGCATTCGCAATCCGGCGTTTGCACCGTTGTTGCCTCTTCATTTGTTTATATTTTCATAGCCAGAACGTGTCCTTATTTCAATAATATAAATCCGAGTTTGCGAAGTGTTTGAGGGCTTCAAATTATTTTCTCAATAATTTAGTTCATGTTAATCATTTACCAAACCATAATATGATTTTTTATATATATATCATCAATTGTTACAGACGGGTGAAACACATAAGGCTATGAAATTAGAAATAAATAGGTTTCAAAACACTATATTCCTTTTCAAATCCCAACACAAATTCGTACTACGCACAACAATTTCCCATTTGCGTAGACACTTGGTGCATATTTTATATCGATTAATCCATTTCACAATTCCGGAACCAACGTACATTTTAAGAATTCTTACTTTGAGCAGAGCAGTTCCGGAATCTTCCATATTCTCATATTGCGTATATACAAATACACTAAACACAGTAATTACTCACTTTTGTATCTTAATATCTTAATTCTTAATTACTCACTTTTGTATCTTAAATATTTTTTTGATTTTAAACATGATAAAATATTTATTTTTTGTGTAAATTGATATATATTTATATGGTATTTTTTTTAAATAATGTTGACATGGTACAAAAGCAAAACCTGTATTAAATGAAGCATTGTACCTTTTTAGTGTATTAATATACAGATATTTCCAGGATGTGTTGTAAATAACAGGCATGAATGAAGTACTATACTTTAAAAATATCTGTTTTTTCCCTTTACGTTTGACCTTATACATTAATTATCAAATGAATATGTTCAAACATGATAGTAAAACACATTTTATTATCACAAACGAATTAAAAATAAAATGTGTAATGCAACACTATACTCAAAACGGTGGTATCAAAATTGGATATTTTCACAAAAACGGAGTGGCTCTAAATATTGGCTGTTTTCATGACATAAGCTGCTTAAACTAGAAGTCTATCAGATTTACTAATATCTAGGGCTATCACCAGTATCAAAAATCATAATAGGAATTTGCCACATTGGGTGGTACCAATTGATCAAATTTCGGGATTGGGCCCACGAACTAATTGTTTGTGGTGGTATTTTTTAAACTATTCTGCAGATTTCTCTAGTCTTTTGAGGAAGCTGATCCCAGACCTCTGTCTTTTAATTGCCTTTAGATATGTTTTAGCTAACACTTTGTTCGTTCCTTAGCTTTTTTGTTAAGGGAACTGGTATTAATAAATGCGGATTGCATATTAATTCATGTTGATTGCATATTAATAAATGTAGAATGCATATGATTTAACATAATTGCATTTAACTGCCAATTGCTAATATATTCAACCAGGTTCCCACTCGTGTTACGTATACGTGAAAGTGTTCGGACCATACGTTACTGGACCATGCTAGTTTACAGATCCTAGGGGTGAATAACAACTGGCGCGCCGAGGCAAATACCAGAATTGAGAATCTAAGAAAAGCGAAGCTGATTTAAAGGGTATGTAGCGACACAGCCAAACCATCCATCTTTATTATTGAGAGTTTTCAAATACTTTAATAAGGGTGAAAGAATTATCAAAATCGGACGATAAACAAAGAAGATATGATCATTTGAAGTTTCTGTTGAAACGGATATGGAAGCCGCCATTTTGGGAGCTATGACATCACGGTTCTAAATGACCATATATTGAATATTTATAAATATGAAATTTACTGATTTATAGGGAAAAAATGACATCCAATGTATGAAAAATATGTAAAACTGAATGCCAATAATGATTTATATCACCAGTAAAAAAAAAATCATTCATTTGCAGTGATTTTCTTCGTTTTAAATGATATTTATCAATATTACATATATGGTAATATGAAACTATGACGTCATAGTTCTGAAAATGGCGGCTCCCATATTCGTTTTAGAACAACCTTTAAATGGTCATATCTTTTTTGTCTATCATCCGATGTTGAAAATTCTTTCACCTTTTTCTAAGTTTTTCAGAACTCTCAATAATAAAGTTGTTTGGATGTGTCGCTACATTCCCTTTAACTATCAGGTAATCGTTAAAACAAGATATAAACATTATCGAAACCAGCTTGGTATACATTGACCATAGAAAACAAATTAAACGATTTTACGGCTAAATGGCAGTGTAGATATAGAAATAAAAATCGAGGAAAAATAGCTTTCATGACGGCAGTCAACCATAAACACACACAGAAACAAAGAACAACTTAAAGATGAATATAACGCCAAATAAGACATCACAAACACAAATATGGTTGACAATAGGGCAACCGCTTTAGAGTCGGTAAAGGGTTCGCTCCAAATACAAATCAGTATTGCTATTACTTGCTGGTCCTTTGTGTTCATTAAGTCGAATCATTGTGGCTTTAAAGTAGAATATCGCTTAAGCCGGTGCTAGTGTGCGTGAGAGGTTTTGTGTCTTATACTGATGGATAGATTAAATAAATACATACTGATAAAAACAGAATTTGCTTACTTTTTTCTATTGTTTGTATTTGTTTCTTCCAAGGAATCCGATTTTCAGTATGTATTGACATTTCTCTCTTGTTTGTCTTTGATGTGTCCTAGGGATACCCTTTTCAGTATGTATTGACATTTCTCTCTTGTTTGTCTTTGATGTGTCCTAGGGATACCCTTTTCAGTATGTATTGACATTTCTCTCTTGTTTGTCTTTGATGTGTCTAAGGGATACCCTTTTCAGTATGTATTGACATTTCTCTCTTGTTTGTCTTTGATGTGTCTAAGGGATACCCTTTTCAGTATGTATTGACATTTCTCTCTTGTTTGTCTTTGATGTGTCCTAGGGATACCCTTTTCAGTATGTATTGACATTTCTCTCTTGTTTGTCTTTGATGTGTCTAAGGGATACCCTTTTCAGTATGTATTGACATTTCTCTCTTGTTTGTCTTTGATGTGTCTAAGGGATACCCTTTTCAGTATGTATTGACATTTCTCTCTTGTTTGTCTTTGATGTGTCTAAGGGATACCCTTTTCAGTATGTATTGACATTTCTCTCTTGTTTGTCTTTGATGTGTCTAAGGGATACCCTTTTCAGTATGTATTGACATTTCTCTCTTGTTTGTCTTTGATGTGTCTAAGGGATACCCTTTTCAGTATGTATTGACATTTTTTTTTGTTTGTCTTTGATGTGTCTAAGGGATACCCTTTTCAGTATGTATTGACATTTCTCTCTTGTTTGTCTTTGATGTGTCCTAGGGATACCCTTTTCAGTATGTATTGACATTTCTCTCTTGTTTGTCTTTGATGTGTCCTAGGGATACCCTTTTCAGTATGTATTGACATTTCTCTCTTGTTTGTCTTTGATGTGTCCTAGGGATACCCTTTTCAGTATGTATTGACATTTCTCTCTTGTTTGTCTGTGATGTGTCTAAGGGATACCCTTTTCAGTATGTATTGACATTTCTCTCTTGTTTGTCTTTGATGTGTCCTAGGGATACCCTTTTCAGTATGTATTGACATTTCTCTCTTGTTTGTCTTTGATGTGTCCTAGGGATACCCTTTTCAGTATGTATTGACATTTCTCTCTTGTTTGTCTTTGATGTGTCTAAGGGATACCCTTTTCAGTATGTATTGACATTTCTCTCTTGTTTGTCTTTGATGTGTCTAAGGGATACCCTTTTCAGTATGTATTGACATTTCTCTCTTGTTTGTCTTTGATGTGTCTAAGGGATACCCTTTTCAGTATGTATTGACATTTCTCTCTTGTTTGTCTTTGATGTGTCTAAGGGATACCCTTTTCAGTATGTATTGACATTTCTCTCTTGTTTGTCTTTGATGTGTCTAAGGGATACCCTTTTCAGTATGTATTGACATTTCTCTCTTGTTTGTCTTTGATGTGTCTAAGGGATACCCTTTTCAGTATGTATTGACATTTCTCTCTTGTTTGTCTTTGATGTGTCTAAGGGATACCCTTTTCAGTATGTATTGACATTTCTCTCTTGTTTGTCTTTGATGTGTCTAAGGGATACCCTTTTCAGTATGTATTGACATTTCTCTCTTGTTTGTCTTTGATGTGTCTAAGGGATACCCTTTTCAGTATGTATTGACATTTCTCTCTTGTTTGTCTTTGATGTGTCCTAGGGATACCCTTTTCAGTATGTATTGACATTTCTCTCTTGTTTGTCTTTGATGTGTCCTAGGGATACCCTTTTCAGTATGTATTGACATTTCTCTCTTGTTTGTCTTTGATGTGTCCTAGGGATACCCTTTTCAGTATGTATTGACATTTCTCTCTTGTTTGTCTTTGATGTGTCTAAGGGATACCCTTTTCAGTATGTATTGACATTTCTCTCTTGTTTGTCTTTGATGTGTCCTAGGGATACCCTTTTCAGTATGTATTGACATTTCTCTCTTGTTTGTCTTTGATGTGTCTAAGGGATACCCTTTTCAGTATGTATTGACATTTCTCTCTTGTTTGTCTTTGATGTGTCCTAGGGATTCCCTTTTCAGTATGTATTGACAGTCACGTTTGTTTAGTGCGATGTGACGGCTTTAAAATAACGCACTGACTACACTTCAGTAGTGTTATTATTTACTGATTCTTTGGGATCAGGAATTTCAATCTATTTGGCTTTAAAGTAGACTCTCGCTTACGTCGGTGCTAGCGGACGTGAGAGGTGTTGCACCTTCTATTAAACCGCATGAAGATACTCAATAAAACCGAATTTGCTGCTTTTCTCTATTGTTGTGTTTGTTTCTTCCAAAAAGTTGTATTTATTGACATTCACTCTAGCTTTGTTTAATGCTGTTTGGTGACTGTAAAAAGTCGGTAATACTTACGGTCCCATTGGGATCATCAAGTCCATTCCTTGTGGCTTTAAAGTAGAATACCGCTTAAGCCGGTGCTACGGAGCGTGTTGCATCTTGTATTACCTCTCATGAATAGACGCAATAAAGCTGTTACACATATAGCATGTACATGACTTATTTTAACCACAAGCTTAAATGGTGTATGCTTAAAATTAGTGTTGGTTTTTAATGAGACAACTGTGGAAAATAATTCTAAACAAATAATAATCGAAAGTGTCCAGCAAATGCAAATCTAAACAATGTAGTGTTCTTTATTTTCCCTTTGAATCAACGACTGAATTACCCGCGTTATGCTTTACAAACATTTAATTTCACTTGCAGTTATACTCTATGCTTTATATCTAATACATTGACATCGTAAAGAGTGTGTCCCCTGTTGTGCAATCGCATTATGATTGCTTTTGAAAAAAAGATAGAAATTAGAACTCAAATGATCTGGAATATTTTACTTGAGATTTCCATTTTAATATGTTTACGTATTTATCTAGGCAGTGCTACCCTTGAATTATAAATAATTACTTGATAAATACTTACTTGATAAATATGTCAATTAGTCAATTTACACATGCGCTTGAGTATGACATAAGCTGAGTATGGATCAATACACACATTTATAAAGTTTGTATGTAGTATTAAGTATAACACCGCCTAGATACAATTGCAGACATAAGTTACATATACATAATTATACAATATTTAAAATTATTTGAGTTTTAATTTTGTATCTTTAATTTCTTAATGCGCTTTCAATGGGATTCCACAAAAGGGGACATAATCCTTAATATAAATTTTCAATAGTTTCCTTTTCTGAACCACCGCCAATTGCTCTATAAGACAACGCAATTCCAGTTTGAATGACTGTTGATTAATTCAGAAAATACATTTATCTGCGAGCAGATTGTTACAGTCGTGCCATTATATTTATGCATTTGTTGATGCATTATACTCATAGATAAAGGCATAATATACCGAACGCTTAAATAAATTTTAAAGTTTGAATATACAGTCACACTTCCTACACTACATAATAAATGCGATTTGCTTTTGCACGCAGTCTTCGTTTTTACTTGCTTCGTAGACCAAACAACTTTACAATGGCTTTTGTTTGTTATTTATGCTATGTAACAGTTTTCCGGGTTTGAAATAATTAAGGGCCTCTTTATCAATTTAGAAGATGTTTCTTTTCCTTTTGCAAAGTTAACAGTCCAGTTGATGTTTTCTTTAGATCAATACTGATGGGTTGATAAAATATTCCGTTGAACATAGCAATCAGTGTACACAATTTCTATTTGCACTTTGACGTTTTATCAAAGTTTTGGCATTTTCATATTGTTTTCAAAGCTCAGATAAATAACATAGAGCAATTTTAACAGTGTTTGAATCCTTTTTTTAACAATGTGTAAATGCATTCCCTCTTCTCAGTACCAATTCGATGTTTTAGCCTGAGCCATTAATATGGTAAAGGTGCACCCTAGAACCTAGTTTACTCAACCCAACCCCACCCCACACCCAGCCACTTTTAACCACTGACGATTCCAATGAGGATACCCCTATTGTTAGCCCTTATTATTACTGTCGCATACTTTGTCTCTATTTATCTTTGTATTTTTGTTTGTTTTGGATTGTTTTTGACTGACTGTGTTCCATGAATGCTACGTTTCCTGTTCGACGTGTTTACATACTGTTCATTGCATACGCATTTACAAGCTCCGTTTACATTCAATCTAACAGGAAACGTCAATAATCGCCCGTATTGACGTGTAGTTACGTCATATTGGGTGTGTAATGTATACTCGTTCGTGATTGGTGCAATTTTCTGTTCATTCCAAAGAAAGTATGTCACGTCATGTAAACAATGTTGATTTCATTGTGAAAATTCCCACGTGTAACGGCAGTATGTTTGTTTCGAATAACTGTGTATGGTGAAAATTAAATGCTACAACCTATTTTATTGTTTTAATTTAAAAATGTGAATGCAATAAAAAAGGTTATTAGATTTATATTGGGATATATGCACTCGTTCTTTCGCGCATAAATAGTGAGCTCCCTTGCATTATTAATAAGCGAAAGAACTCGTGCATATATCCCAATACAAATCTAATAACCTATAGATAGTATCCATAACAATGTGTCACTTAATCTAATAATTCAAATCAACTGAATAATATTTATCTATCTGTTATACAAACATGTTTTCTAATTACAGAATTGCAATACTATTTCTTTTGTTCTGTTCGTTTATAAGGGTAACTGTTGGATGTGTTTATGCAATTTTTCGAAATTAAATATGTTTGGTTTGCACCAAACCCCACTCTTACGTTTTTGTCATCCCAATAAAACGGTGAAACTGTTATCGATAACTAGTCTTGTTAACACTAACTGTTTGTCAGTCATCATTAAAAATACTCTACTGGCTCAAACGATAGAAACATATCAACGTTTGAACTTACAATTCTGTCGTCGAGTGCCTGTGATTTCACGTATTTTTCGTCCCTCGGGTTTTCTGGTCGTACCCTAGATTGGGTTTCTTTTTAGCTGCAACTACTATGATTGTTCAGTACGATTCTGGATACATCCTGAGATGTTTATTATTTTGTATGTGTTTTTTTTTTAGTTAGTTTCTCTGGATGTGGACTTTATTGTTAGAGAATTCCTTTTGATGGGATGAAGTTTTGTTTACACTTTCTTGTCTATTTGGGCGCTGAAGACAGGATAATAGCGAGGATTGTGCGCATATCAAATCGATTCAAGCTAACCCGTAGGCCTTATTGCCTACTGACCGTGTCAAGTCGGTAACCCTGTCTTCACCACCCTTTCTGTTTTTTTTTTATCTCTTTCATTGTACTATCAAGTCCTTGTTTTCAGTACAGTGCGGACCTATGATGCCATTGCGTTCGGACGCTGTTACTTCTATAGGATCCTATATCTCATTTATGCATAGTTTTAACTCTCTATTTACCATTCTGACAGCATGACTGGTACTATCTCTGGAAGTTACGATTTTGAGGTAATATACTAAATAATTTTAGTTTAGACTTGGTTACAAAATCAACAAGTACAAACAAAGTTAAAACATATTTTTAACAAGAACAATGAAAACGTTCACTGATCATTTACTCTTTATTTGATTATCACAGTTCACATTGTTAAGACTTCACGCTTATAATAATAAATGAAAATGAAACACTTAATCTCTGTTT